>CM046424.1:54344322-54474322 GCA_025506505.1 Flaveria sonorensis
TCTTGTATAGCTGGCAAACTACTTTATAAAATTTTGAGGTAATTGATGAACCTTTAAAAATTGAAGACAGAAGGAAGTAAAAAGAAAATAAGACTGGATCAACATTGTCATTATGAACCTTCAAGTGTGGTGTCTAAGTTTCTCTAGCAAAGGTATTATATTCGAAATAAGCTTTCACTCGTTTTAAACCTTTAATCCTCTTAAATGGCGCATGTCCAACGTAAAATGCATTTACTCGTTCTTATTGTTTAACATGGTATCGAAGGGGTCGCAAAAGTTTTTCAGTAACTATTCTTACGATAAAAGATGCTTTCTCGAATATCCTAAAATAATCTGATGACATAGGAATTCAACTATGGTAATTAAATAATTAAGTATTATTTAATGATGATGTGAAGATGAATAAATATGGTCTAATAGTGGCAATATTCTTTTGGATTGTATCAAATGTAAACTATTATTTCCATTTGTGGCCAAGGTTGTTACACATGCATCAACATTCAACTTTATCATAAAAGTAAATGAAACTAACTAAAAGCTGTACCGACTTAATCTTTAATAGAAGTTTGGTGTTACAGGCACATGCATCCACACAAGTATGGATAGAAGGCACCATACGGAAACGAAAGTGCACTAACCCTAAAATACATGTACGAACCGTAAGCGTACGTCTTTAAGATCAGACAACAAATTGATCTCAAAACTCAATATGATAATACGTCACACTCGTGTTTTCTTTTAAAGTTGAGCTGGATATGTTCATTTGTTTAACAAGTAAACGAACACGAACAAAGTAATTTTGTTATTTTAGTTAAACGAACATGAACAGAGCCGGCACGCGTTCATTCATTTATGTTCGTAAATGTTCAAAATGTGTTCGTTAACATTTGTTTGTGTTCGTTCATTTAAAAGTTATGTTTGAGATAATTATATTAAGTATTTATGTATATTTGGTGGATATTGCATTACATTTATGATTTTAAATTATAAAATCAATGTATGATAGTTTGTATTTGTTTGTTTTAGCAAATTTCATTTGTGTTCATTTAATGTTCATGAATATTTATGTGTGTTCTTTTGCCTTTGTTTGCGTTCGTTAATATTCGTGAACAATTCATGTACAATTTTATTTCTTTAATGAACGAACACGAACAAAAAATCTTGTTCGGTAAGCTTTCGTGAACAAAACCCCGTTCGTATTCGTTCGATTTGTTTACAGCCCTGCTTGCTCTAGATACTCTAAATGAATGGTTGGCTGGTGCTTAAGTTTTTATATTGAAAATGTTTATGTATTTATTATAAAATTATTTAAAGAAACTTCAACTGACGGTTAACTAAAGGTGGAAGCTTGGGCTTTTCTTAGTATCTTACGCCGATGGATGGGTCAAACACGATGAATGATGCTCATTTTTGTTTCCTTTTCTACCCTTGAGACAGTGAGACACAATCTTAGGTATTTGGGATTAGAATATTTGGGCTGTTTGCACATCAGTCACACAAGATAGGTTTTGCTGATTTGATCCTAGAGTAAGTAATATGTGCATACGAGTCAATATTGTGTATGATCATAAAAAACGACCGTACAACATATGAAATACTTGATGTGAAATCGTGGCATGTCGAATCAGGGGTTCGAGTATGTGACGTTCGATGGAGATGAAAGAGTAGCCAAGCATCATTAACAGAGATGTGATGTTAGTTTAGCGTTAGAAGTCTCATGGGTTACCGATTATTAGCATATTTTTATTGCATATCATGCATGTATCATATGTATATTTGTTTACTTTACGCAACATTTGTGTTTGTGGAATGGGGTCTACTTTGAATTGGTTTTAATGTTTTTGTAGGTACAGAAGATTGCTAAGGATCAAAATGGGGATTGGAAAGAGGTGAAAGGAATCGGGAAGATAAAGTGTGATTTTCGATTGAGGAAACTTATGGACAAGAACCTTGAAACAATCGTTTCAAAGTTATGCAAAAAATTTGAAACGATCATGTTTACTCTATCGTCTTGATATAAGTATTTGTAAAGTTTAAAATTTTATACTTTGTATCTTTATCACGTATTTATTAAAAAAAGACAACAAAAGTCTTTATTTTTATGGATTTTGAATTCTCATAATAGTATTATAATACCATCCGATATTTGAAAGAGGACCCATCCATCCCTTTCTCTCATTGACAGTCGATGAAGGAAAATAAAAAAACAATTTTTTTAGGATTATTAATTCACTTGTTTTAGGAATTTTTTTCCTTTTTTGTTTAGATTAGATTGATTTAGTCATTTATTATGGATAGAACTATTACAAGATATGAAATTGTTTCATATCGATTGTATGGATAACTGATATAAAATTTATTAATCAAATGAACTCTCTCAAATCAAAAAATTAGTTTGATGGGTTAGAAAATTCATTTGAATTATAAACAAAGATATGTATTAAACTATTGTAAGGTATTTGAATTTTCCTACCTTAATTGTGTGGCCAACTGATATAAGGTTTATAGATCAACTGAGTTCTCTAACTCATCAGACTAGTATTTTATATTGAGTTTCACATAATGATGATTTGGAGAAAGCTAGTTTTGACTAACGAGGATGTTGGCCCTTAAAGAGGTCAAATGTTATGGATTGAATTATTGCATTTGATATGAGACTTGTCTCACAAAAGTTATATGGACAAATGATGTGATGTTAATAAATCAAATGAGTTCTCTCACCAATCAAACTATTCTTTTGGGTTAAGTTTTCATGTTTGATCCGTAACACCATCATGTTTAGTTAAGTTAATATAAATTTGATATTTAGATTCAAGTAGAATTAAGCCTCCGTGTTGCGACGAGGGCGTAAAATTATATCAAATAGCATAAATGTCACACTACCATCAATGACCATCAACATTGAAGTTACAGTGTGTTAATGTGAAAAATTAGTCCGAAACATAAAAAATAAAAAAAGTATAATTAAGTCGATCTATGACCTGGTGTTGCAAAGAATCTGTCAAAGGGGAAAAAATATACGTTAAAATGATAAACTACACACGCACGTTGCATCGTGTTAACTCACAAAATTAAGAACGATACATAAAATTATTAAACCATACATGCATGTTGTGTCATGTTAACTTGTAAAATTTACAATGAAACGTAATTAAACCGAAATTGCTAAAGATGAAAAGTATAGGGGACCAAAGTTAAAAATAAAAAAGTTATAAGATTAAATTGCAAAAGTTGAAAATTTTTAGGTTAAAAGTTAGAAATCAAATTTGTAAGGTTACATTGCAAAAAATGAAAAGCTATGGGTTAAAGAAAAAAATAAACTTTTTTTTTTTTTTTTGATAAACTTTTTTTTTTAAAAACCCAACAACATAATACAACAGCTGTCAACTCTGATACAATAAGATGCAAATACCATTATACATAGAAAGTTACAAGAACAACCATTGAAGCCCAATCTACAATCTCAATGCACAAACCAACTTAGTAATTGGTATAATATAAATTTCTTAAATTTGATTTAAAACTTATGTGAAAATGATTATGAGAACTGATTTTTTTGATACGTATATCTGCATGACTTCTTGATCTCCTATTTGGAATATTTTCTGAAACATATTAGATTGTTAATCAAATTAAACAATTTGTTAGTTCTTTTAATAAGCTAAATCAAATTTGAAACCTAATACGGTTTTGATTCTTGAGAAAAGAAAGCAAATAATATTTTATGTCTTTTTATAATTTAGTCTCATTAAAAATCATAAAATCCAATTAAACATTTCAAACGACACGTGTGTTTAATTATTAATACTTTCATCATCATAACCTATACGCTAATATCAAATACAACTCGAGCTTAGAATAAGAGTTGGCTTTGATCAACACAGTACACTTGGTTAGACAATTAAATGGACGTGAGAACAACTCGACGATTAATATCAATAAAAATCATTGAATAAAATGATAATGGATCGTAATTATTGAATAATACCGAAATATCGCAACTTCATACGTTTCTTTTACGTACTTACCACGTTAATATCACCGCCGCAACCCACATAGCAACGTTCACAAATGCGTAGCATCATGCGGGTTTAATGACTAGTTCAATTCAATTGAAAGAGCCTAGTCTTATATGACCGGCTCTTCAGATAAACCACAGGCCTAATCATTCTTTACAGTTTAAAATTTTTAAAGTTGACTGACCTATAGTAAATTAACCTTAAACGCGGAACTAAACTGATGATAGACTTAGACCACTATACAGTTTTAAAAAGCATCATAAACACCTCTAAAGAGCTATAGCCTATTCGAATTTTACAGTTTGATCCGGTTTTATATGTTAGTTCTGTACGGTCTGATCCCGTTTTAATGTTAGTTCTGGATATAAACTGTAAACTGACGTCTGGATTTTTATATTGGTTCTGGATATAAAACCGTAAACCGAACTGTATAACGAAGGTAACCTCGACCGCGGTTTGTACGAAGTAATTTCCGATGACATGGCCTTGGAATAAAATGGAGCCCCATTTGTGGGGTAGGAATTTGTGTTTCGTGGCCATGATGAAACCTCTTTTTATAAACTTATTTTATTAATAGCCACGAAAAATATAAAATTTCAATTTATTAAATATAATTCATACGCATCAAGGAATAAATTAGACGTGTCTAAGTTATGTTTTATGTAAATTGCAATGAATAAATTAGACATTTTTTACCATATTTGCTATTACTATTAATTTTATTTATTTTGCCAGAGACTTATTTTATAGCGTATCACTATGTAAATTTTATGGTTTCACTTATTTAATTTCTATTTAGTGAAACATCGGTTAAGAAACATGATATATATGAAAATAATATATTGATTATGATAGATTATCATACATCTCATTGAATAACTACTTTCTTTATTTTTCTTTATCAAAAAGCATACTAGTCTTTATTTTTCTTTATCAAAAAGCATACTAGTGGATATGATTACCGGCATGTTCACATAATACTTTTTTAATGCGCCCAGAAAAAAAAATATTCGCATCTACCGACTACCATGATACAAAGTAGAAAATAATTGAGAGAAGAAAAGACAAACATATAATCTTTTAATATGAAAATAAATTGTATACTTTAATAATAAAATAGTATCAAAAGACTTACGTGTTGTGACAAGACGACTGGAGGCAACACAAAACCTTAAAGAAAACTAATATCAAAAAGTTGTCATGAATTTGAAGGTTGAAAGTAAGAAAACAAAACCTTGTAACCGTCACAACACCATTCGGAACTTTACCAAACTATTAGAAAAGTTACATCGAACAGGAAAATCCCAAATAAATAAAATATTAACTTTGGTAAAAGTAATCACGTAAAGACGTGGATAGGTTAAAAATCATATGATAAATTTTGAAGGGAAAAAAATTGTAAAAGATACCAAAATTTTGAATCAACATTGACGATATGCATCGATAACCTATACATCATGACGTACAATCCCGTTTTCATTTAAATTTATATCAAAATATAGACAAAAATAAGCATATCGCAATGAGATATTCAATTTTTTATAGAGGAATACAAAAAATTGTGAGTGTGTAAAAAAAACAGATAATTAAGTATAAGATATAAAATGTAGATATAAGTAAATTTGAGGGATTTAAAATGTTAATTTTGAGGGTCAGTTATGTAAATCAAGAATGATGACACAAGCACAAACTAAAGTGAGTATTAGAAGACTAGTATAATATTAGTAAACTTTTTGTTCTACGTCTTTTAACATGTAAACTAGTATTAAGACTCCATATTGCGCCGTTGCGGGGGGTGGTGAATCATGAAAGCTTAACGTCAAAACGTTATTGTGAACCTCCATTTAGAAGGAGCTGGGGCGTAAGGTCATGAAAAAAGCTAACATCGAAACATAGGGTGGGGTGAAGGGAGCTGGGGCGTAAGGTCATGAAAAAAGCTAACATCGAAACATAGGGTGGGGCGTAATAGCGTGCAATAAACTAATGTCGAAATGTTGACACGAACCCTTGAGTTGAAGGTGACATTGATAATATATGCAACTTTTTATGAGAAAAACAAAACAGTTACATTGTTGGTAATATTCGAAATGTTGTATAAAATATGTAAACGTCACAACCTCGTCCATTGCAGCAGGACTCTCGATGATAATTGCAAGTTTATATAAAAAATGAGACTGCTAAAAAAATTAGTGTTTGAATGTGGACAAGAATAAGTATGACACAACTGTAAAGAAGGTAAAAGTTAAAAATATTAACATTGATAGAAAAACACGTATACAATTAGATTGTATAGTAAGAAAGGGAGAAAACTATAAAAAAAAACTAAAATATAGAATCAGCCTTGATAATTTTTACATTTATGCTTTGATGACTAGTACATTTTGAAGTGCAACATCGTTTTAAATAGAATTTACGTTGAAACATATATAAAAATAAGCACGTCGTAATAACATTTTAAGAATCTAATAAAATAAAAAAAGTTTTAAAACTTATACGAGGAAAAGAACAAAAAAAAATTGTGAATATGTTCAAAAAACCCACATAAGTAGATGATATAAAATGTAGATCTTGTTAAACATGGGAGGGCTAAATAAAAAAAAAAACATTTACTAGAAGACAAAAAAGAGCGATTCATAAGGTACTTGTATCTCATGCTTAAGTGATGTTTGTTTTGAGATTTAAGGTGTAAGTAATATAAGCTTATATTTAATAACTTTAATTTGATTTATAAATATGTTATTTTACTTCAGCTTGAAAGGATATGTTAATAAAAAGGAGATGGAGAAGTGAAGTTCAATAAAGTATAGGATTGTGCAATAAATACCCTGTATATGTGGAACTTTGACAAACTGTTCCATTTGGCACCTTGCTTCACAAGTTATTCCCAAATTAAATGCGAACAAACTTTATTATTCACCCCAAAGATTAATAGCTGTACAAATGAAACCCCTCTAGTGGCATAATCTTTTTTTTAATGATTTTTTTGTGCAATTTAGTTTTTGAATCCATCCGTGATTTATTTTGACAAATTTATTTTGTTTGTTACATTGTTCAATTTTAATTTCTCAAAGTACTATTATTAATTCTCAGGTTAGTAAGGGGTTTCTAATGTCAAACTTCGTTTTCATGTTAAATGTACGGTAACATGAGCTAAAGACTTATGAAAGAATAACAACATATTGTTAAAAATAAAGATAGTAAATAAGCAACTGAGATCTAAAAAGAAGGCTAGTGGAACATAAGATGTTTGTCATTTGTCATGAATAACATTAAAAAAATAACCCCATGTTAATTGTTTTTCTAGATTGTACGTTATGTTTTTTTTGAAAAACTAAAGAATTCAATGTTGACAAACGTAAGGATAAACTAACTATTGAAAAAGTTTATTCAACATATCACGTGATATAGACACGTATATAGATAAACATATAGTGTTAGGATCATTTGAGCACTCACGAATATATTTAAAAATTAAAATTACGAGAACTCATAACTGTTTTTGATGTTAAATATAAAAAATGATTGAAATATAAAAATTTAATCGTCTTTCTTGAAGTTCAAAAAGAAAACAATGAATAACTTTGTAATATACTCATGTGTAAGTTATATGTAGGTTATACTATCTGCACATATGTACGAAACAAATAGAAAATTTTAAAAAATTAGTTTGATAGGTTTTTATTTTATTTTGATGGTTTTTAATGTATATAAATATACACAAATATGTAAAAATAAAAACTATTAAAATTAGTTCTCACAGTTCTTAAGGTATTTATTAGTTCTCGTATGATCCAAAACCCTATACCTTTATATCATTTGTGATATATGGCAAAAGTGTGTGAAAGTTAAGTATAAGGAAGGAACGATTGTTAGCCTTTGTTTATTTCGTTAACTTGTTAACAAAATGTAACGAATATTTACACCATATTACATCACTGATGTAAACTTTTTTCTCTTATTAAAAAAACTTCACTTTGTTTTTTAAAACCTTCTTAACTTTTTTCTATAATATTATTCTTTTATACAAACTAAACTATTAAATAAATTGTTTTCATGTATCTTTAATCGAGTATAGTCTTGATATGTTTATTAACTTTTTAACGTTGTTTGTGAACCACAAGTTATACCGCTGTAGCGCTAACTTACAGTGACGACGTGAACTACCTAGACCACTAGTGTGATTAACAGGTTAACACAAACAAGGATTACCATTTATTTCCTATCCCGTTAACTATAATTTATTTTTAAATCAAGGTACTCATTCAAGATAGAGGGACTACTATGAAACAAATTCTCATATAAAAACACGAGTGCATAAGCCCACCAGAATTTTCAAAACACACCCTCACCGGAGTTCAAAACCGCACAAACCCACCGGCGATCTCATTCCCCACACACACGCACACGCACACGCACACGCATATACCCTCTACATCAAGAATAATCCAAAGTCAATTTCAAGTTTTCCACACGCAAAATCTTCGATTTTGATACCCTTAAGCGCAAAAAACGAACATATTCAAATCTTCCAACAATCACTTCAGATTCGTGTGTCACCTGTACCACAATCAACAATCAAGAACCCACAATGGAGTCGTCGGGGCCGGAGCCGGTGGTGGGTAAAGCAGCCGTAAGGTCG
This sequence comes from Flaveria sonorensis, assembly GCA_025506505.1. NCBI lineage: Eukaryota > Viridiplantae > Streptophyta > Magnoliopsida > Asterales > Asteraceae > Flaveria > Flaveria sonorensis. The sequence goes on from CM046424.1 coordinate 54,352,981, forward strand.
TCGGTGATAGAATCGCTAAAGGGGTGGTCGTTATCCGGTGTACGGATCCGTAAAGAGGAGTTGAGGCAGAAGATCACGATGCCGGAGTATTTACGACTTGCGATGAAGGATGCCATTGTTGCCAAAGATGTTGACGCCGGAAAACGTCATTATGAGTTCACCACCGTGGGTCATGATTCGCCGCCGTACTCCGCCCCTGAATCGCCGTTGATTGTGTTTATTAATTCGAAGAGTGGTGGACGATATGGCCCTGAACTCATGGTTTGGTTGCAGGATTTGATGAGTGAAGAACAGGTTAGATTTGGGTTTCCCAATTCAGCAATTGCTGTTGTTGATTTCATTTGTTGAAGTTTAGTAATTTGTTGAAGTATGGGGAGATTTGTGTGCTTTTGTGTAAGATTGAGGCTTTCTTTATGAACTTTGTGTGATAAACTGTTGGCAACAGAATCAAATTTGTACATAGATGTAAACAGATTGATGTTTCTTGTAATGGGTGAGTTGGATTTTTCTATTAATTTGCTTTTGATACCAGGTTTTTGATCTTCTAAAAGTGAAGCCCCACGAGTTTATTCAATACGGGTTGGGCTGCCTTGAGAAGTTTGCTAGTATTGGTGACATTTGTGCAAAGGAAACCCGTGAAAGATTGAGAATTGTGGTATCTGTAACATGCTTAATTGCAACATTTGATGATAGTATGTAGTAGTTCCAGATGATTTTAACATAGAAGTTAAGGGATTTTGTTTGGTTGTTTGACAGGTTGCAGGAGGTGATGGTACAGTGGGTTGGGTCCTCGGGTGCCTAGGAGAGCTTCATAAAGCGGGTCGTGACCCGGTTCCACCTACTGCAATTATACCTCTTGGTACAGGAAATGACTTATCAAGAAGTTTTGGTTGGGTAATTTTTATAACGGCCATCTTAACTTTTAGTATTCTGATATGATTTGGGTTTGTTATTTTTTGTTTGAACTAATTACCAGGGTGGTTCGTTTCCTTTCAACTGGAAAACAGCTATTAAAAAGACTCTTGACAAGGCAATTCGGGGTCCAACTAGCCGCTTGGATAGGTGAGTTGTATTTTCTTGAACTTATCATAAAATCTTAATCGTTTTCTAAATAGAATATTGTTTTAAAATTGTATCTTGTTATGACAGTTGGAATCTTTTAATATCAATGCCAGCGGGTCCAGAGTTGGACACTCCTTATTCCTTGAAACGATCAGAAGAAGTTGTTCTTGATCAGGTTAGAGTGCAGTTGTTCATTAGCTTGTAGTTATGATGCATAAATCAATATTTATATCTTTTATGTATTTTCCAAACTTTATTTCAAGAAAACATGAGAATTTTTCACCTTTATGCACTTATTTACAGGATTTAAAAATAGATGGAGCTTTACCTGAAAAAGTTTCTTGCTTCCAAGGAGTCTTTTATAATTACTTTAGCATAGGTATGCTATTGTATTTTTGCGATTTAAGCGTTAGTCTTTCTGCAGATTATCATTTACTTATTTTCCTAGCTAATTATTATCATTTCTTAATTATGGGTTATGTTGATCCGTTATTCTCTGTTGTTTATATTATTTATGTAGGGATGGATGCCCAAGTGGCTTATGGCTTTCATCATCTAAGGAATGAGAAACCTTATCTTGCACAAGGTCCTATTTCGAACAAGGTCTATTCTTATTCTGCCTCTCGTAATTTTGTTTAGATCCATGATCTTTTCTCGTTACAATCTATCTCTTGATTGAATTTCATAGATTATTAAGTTAGAAGGTAAACTGTTTGATTATTTTTGGGTGTTTAAGAATTTGGTGGACTACTTTTTGGTTGCAGATAATTTACTCGAGTTATAGTTGCAAACAAGGGTGGTTTTTTACGCCTTGTATAGCTGATCCAGGTTTAAGGTTAGAATTTTAAATTGAAGTGTTCTGTAAGTCTAAAATGCTACCATATATAACTTTGCATGAATCGTTGATGCTTTTTGGTTTTATTTTATGTAAGTTTTTCTCTCTTTTTGAATAAAATTTGAAGCAACAAACTTCAGTTACCATCTGGTTAAAAAATGAGTTTTTGAGAAATTAGCTGCTTACAAAGACTTCTTTTGGTACCCTTGTTGCATTGAAGTTGAAAGTAGGTAGCACCACGTGCGGGTCGGGTAACGGATCGAAACTGGTTTTTCTATTTTACTGGGTTAAGATGGTCAGCTCATGTTTACCTGTAACAACTTTTGTTTGAAGTTTTAATATTTTTATAAATAAGTGCTGTGTTGAATATGATTGCGAAATTTATAGTCAGTAATAATCTTGTTTTTGAACATATGATAATGTCGGAGGTTTTATGCATTAAAAGTATATTTTTGGTTATCATCGACCCCCTATCTTTTCAGCTAATTTTAGGGTAGATCCGTTACACAAAAACATAACCCAAATTGGCCCATTTGTAAGTAAATTGTCAACGTTTGTTTGTAAACTAACAATGCGGTGAATGCCAGGGGACTAAATAACATCCTGAAGCTGCATGTTAAAAGGCTCAACAGCACAAAGTGGGAACCAATTACTATCCCCTCAAGGTTATTATATTTAATCATTTGTTTAGTTATTGTGATATTAAAGTTACTGAAGGTCACCTTATTATCTAATTTGATCGAACACATTGAATCTTGCCTGCCTTGTGAATTTTGCAATGATTCACTTGACATGTAGTTTGAAGAAATAAGATTGTTCGTCAAATGTATAATATACTCTTCTTGGACAATTAAGGAATTGAATGAATACCCAAATCAATACCCGCTGTTTCATTTTAAAATGCTGCAATCTATATATGAAATCCCATAATCGACTCAGTGTGGAAGATGTGTGATATATTCAAGAATCTAATTTTACTCGACTGACATACATGTGTATGTTTCAGTGTTAGGTCTATAGTCGCTTTGAATCTTCATAGCTATGCAAGTGGAAGGAATCCGTGGGGTAAATTGAAGCCAGAATACTTACAAAAGGTAACATCTGTTCATCACATCTACTAGTAACAACTAACAAGTGGATATGGAAACTGATTTTTATCCAAACATCCGACTGCAGAAAGGGTTTGTTGAGGCTAAAGCAGACGATGGTCTCTTAGAAGTTTTCGGGTTTAAACATGGATGGCATGCATCATTTGTTATGGTCGAGCTTATTTCAGCCAAACACATTGCACAGGTACTTATTTAACTTGGTTAAGTTTCTTTGATATCTTCAGTCTTTTTATATATTATTTACAATTTACAGGCAAGTGAAATTCGGTTTGAGTTAAGGGGCGGAGCGTGGAAAGAAGCTTATATGCAGATGGATGGAGAACCATGGAAACAACCCATGAACAATGAGTTCTCGACGTTTGTTGACATCAAAAGGGTGCCTTTTCAGTCGGTTATGATCAATGGAGAGTAAGTTGTGAACTTAGTGATATGTTAAATACTTGTGTGTCTGCCTTATAAAAGGAAAAAAAAACATTTGTATGGGTGTCTGGTTGGTAATCAATTGTAAATTTTAGTTGATTTACTGTTAGTAGTGTGGGTGTGAAGTTTGAATACTCAAAGACTAGGGTTGTAAATGGTTTATTTTCATCTTTGTTTTGCTGGTTCAACCTTTTGTGAACCGAAATGAACTGTGGAAGTTGTCAAAGTGAACCACACCTAACCAAACTAAACTCGAAGGTGTGATTCGTTTAATAGATTTATGTGAAAAATGTAAAATGTTTATTTTTTTCAAAACAACAATCCTTAGATTTCTTAAACAACATTTTGATTGTGGGGGTATAACACTTATTCGTCAAGATGCAGTACACTCTTCTTACTCAATCTAGTGTTTCTCAATGCTTTGGCACGTTATCTAGTTTTGATTCAAGACTCGTTCAGTTTTAATACTAGAAGAGTAATATTATTATTTTGAGTAAATTACACTTTTCGTCATTTAGTTTTGTAGCAAATTTCAGGTTTCGTCCTTAAACTAAGGAAATTACAGTAAACATCCTTTATGTTTAAAAAAGCTTGCACGTTTCGTTCTTTTCTCTAACGGGCGTTAAATTTGGTCGTTAAATCAGGTCACGTGCCTGGCACATGAGTGTAGTTTGGTCTTTTTACCTTTATTATTAAAACTCACCCCACCTACCCCACTTCACATCTCTCTTTCTCTCTCTACCCTTTCTTTCTCCCTACCCCACCTCACACCTCTCTTTCCGTCTTTATCTTCACATACAAGAAACACCACCATCACCACCCCTCCACCGCCACCCGCCACCACCTGCCCACCACCACCTCCACCACCCGCCCACCGCGTCCAGATCCAAGATTTCACAATCACCTATCTTGACTGACACTAAACATTTGCAATTTTTGGGTATTAGCTCAAGGTCATTACAACTAACTTGTGAAAGATCAGTTATGTAAAAGTTTAATGTTTCGAGTTGAGTATTGTTCATAGCAAGCTCATGTAACTAGTCTCCATCCTTCTCTATCACTTGGATCTCTTCTAAAAACAATTCTTTAATATCCCTTCTCTATCACCTGGATCTCTTCTAAAAACAATTCTTTAATATCCCTGCAATAGCATAAACTATAAGACATACACTGAAGGCATGTCTCCTAATTGACATCAAAACTTAAAAGTCAGACATTTGAATGATTGATATTAATTCTTCAGCATTTAAGTAAGTTAAGAGATATCACTGTTGTCAAATGTGTATGACATAGATCGTAATTTTGATGTTTATGGATGGTGATGTGGACGCGGTGGGCGGGTGGTGGCGGTGGCGGTGGGCGGGTGGTGGCGGTGGCGGTGGGCAGGTGGTGACGGTGGAGGGGTGGTGGTGGTGTTTCTTGTGTGTGAAGATAGAGAGAGAAAGAGAGGTGCGGGGGGTGGGGTAGGGAGAAAGAGAGATTAGAGAGAGAAAGAGGGATGTGGAGTGGGGTAGGTGGGATGAGTTTTAATAATAAGGGTAAAAAGATCAAACTACCCTCATGTGCCAGGCACGTGACCTGACTTAACGACCAAATTTAACGCCCGTTAGAGGAAAGGACGAAACGTTAGAGGAAAGGACGAAACGTGCAAGTTTTTTTAAACATAAATGATGTTTACTGTAATTTCCTTAGTTTAAGGACGAAACCTGAAATTTGCTACAAAACTAAAGGACGAAAAGTGTAATTTACTCTGTTATTTTTTAGTTACGGGGAAAGGTTTGTTATGGAGGCTTTTAAGTTTAGTCACGGTGGCTTATCTTGGTTACGGAGGAGTACATCTTTCAAGGGTTATTATACTATATTGTTTAAACATAGTAAAACATACAAAACATTATCAATACCCTACCTTATTTCATAAAAACTAGGTTTTGTTACTCCGCGTTACGCAGCAGAGTTCGATTATTTTTTTCACACGCAAGGCTACGTTACTTTGATCGTTGTCGGGCCAACTCGTTGGAACCATAAAAACAAAGTGTTGTGATGTAACTCTAAAATAGTAGTATTTAATAATCAAACTTTAAAAATACGTGACGGGAGGCTAGTCATATTTCCTACACGTAATGTAGTGTTACTTTTTGTCGTTTACTATCCGGCTTGTTACTCTATCTCCATACTTTAATAAAATGGTATTTAGGAGGGACACATGTCAACAACATATTTCTCATAATCAGTTTTTCCCCGCTTCTCTATCCTATTTAATAATCATATTAATTACTATTAATATTATTTAATTTTTTAGATTAAAATAGTTTTTTAATAATTTAAGAAAGAGATCTTTTTACTAATTTTATTTCTAAGGAAATAATTTTTCATAAAATTAGAAAATTTTTTAGAATATTAAACTTTTTTTATAATACAAAATATTTTATAATTGGTGTTTTTAAAAAGTAAAATTTTTATAAATATAAAATAATTAAAATTGAGAGTTATAATAAGATAGTTTTTAAGTATGACATTTTTTAAAACGTTTGTTTTAAAATAAACTTTTATTTTATTTATTACAAAAAAGATTTCAATCATATCTTATTTTAAAACATCGATTTATAATTCATAAATTTTCATTCTATTGAATATTTTTTATTCAATCTATGTAATACACAGATTTACTAAAGCTAGTTATTAATATGCATGGGAAATAAATAGTGGTTTTTTAGGTTTCTCCAAATTAACACATTACTTTTCTTTTTCTAATTGATTCCTTTTTGCAGGACCGGATAATGGTACTTAACACTTAGCTTCACACTGAGGAGAGATCTTAGATCACTTAACAATTCAAATAGGGAACTGGTAACTAGAGACAGATGATACTAAGAACACAAGTAAATTAAAGAGACAGAACTAAGAACAACACAAGAACATAAGATTGGTTTTCAAGGATGTTGTATATTGATCTCAAGTTCTTTTACAAGTGTTACAAAGCATACTTAAATTACAAGGACCTGAGACACTTTTATACTACAACCTACAACCGTCACTTACATGTAAAGACAGTTAGGATTTGACTAATCTAGACAATAAGATCAATCTACAGTCAAAAGGTAGATTGCCTTTTGACTAGTGACTATGACATGCCATAGCTTACTGACTTTTCCTAATACAAAAAGTCTACAGAAACAAGTAAGATAAGTTATAGACAAAGACCATTCCTACTTTTTGATAAAGCATGGAAGTTTCACCAACTTATGTAAAGTAGGTGAACCACCAGAGCAGGCAGCGAAGAGTGTGTCAGCTTTATCAAAGGTTGATTCAGAGAAAGCATATTTTCTCTGTCCTCTGAAGAAATCAGTCTTCACAGCTTCGGAAGACTTTGTCTCTGAAGCTTCGGAAGATTTCATCTTTGACTTCGGAAGATGCTGGTCTTTGGCTTCGAAAGATTTCACACTTAGAATATTTTTCTGTTTGAGTGTGAAACTTCCGAAGTAACTCCTTCTGAATGTTAGCTTCGGAAGATCTTACACTTAGACACATTTGAGAGTGTAAGACTTCCAAAGCTAGTTCATCTTTGTTCCTAGTGCATGCATGGAAGACTTGGTTGTTCTGGCTTGTTGGTTGCATCAGCCTCATAATCTTCAGATGATCTTACAAACTCCCCCTAGGCTGATGCTACCAAAACAGAGAAGTTCTTCAGATTTTGATAGTCCACATTAGGATCCTCAGCATACCTTTCTTCATCATTAGGTTGGATCCTTCAGACTAACATAGAATCTTCTCGTGTCAAAGAGATCATGCAGAGGAAGATTGAGCATGTCTTCTGAGGAATAGACATGCATGTCTTCCTGATCTCTTATGACATACCATCTGTCTTGATCTTCATCATAAGACCATGATATAATTTGTCTTCCAACAGCAAGAGGCTCTACTATGATTGGATTTTGTTGAGAGACCTCTTCATGCACTCCCTCAGGATGCTCTGACTCATCCTGAGGTTGGGAGGTGGATGCCTTTCTTCTTTTTCTCTTTGAGGTTGATCTTCTGGCCATCCTTTTTCTTCTCCCTGATGATTTTAACTGAGGGGACTGGTCTTGAGTATCAGGTTGTTCAGTTGAGTCCCCTCAGTTGGGATCTCCTCTCTCACAGGTTCAGAAGGAGAGAGAGGAGGACCCTGCTGTGGATCAGAAGATGAAGTTGGCTGAGATGCAGCTCCAGGTTCAGGTTGTGTTGCTTCAGTGGGTTCAACCTTCACCTCAACTTCAGGTTGAGCTAGACTTGGTGGAGAATGCAAGTCCACCAGCTCTCCCTTCTTTATCTTCTGCTTGATTACCCTGATATGCTCATCCATTGTGGATAGAGACATAGGGCCAAGCCTCCTTTCGGAGAATCCATACAGCTTCAAGAATTTCATCATCCTTTGTCTATCAGCAGACTTCTTTTGACTTTTGTGGATGATGGCCCTTGACTTTGCAGCTTCTTCCCTTAATCTTTTCTTTTTAGCTTGTTTTTCTCTTTTAGCTTTTTCTTCCATATGCTTATTGTATTCAAATAATATGTATTCAGATGGTAAGGAAGAAGTGCATCTGCCTGATAGAGACCTATGGCACTCAGGTAGCTGATCAACTTTAGTCTTTCTTCTTCAGTTGCTACCTGAGGTTGTTCAGTGGCCACAGTCTCTAGCTTAGGACTTTCTTGAACTGGGGAGAGGACAGGAATGTTCTTGTAGAGTCTTTTCAGCCTCATTTCTTCCTTGTGCTTGAGGAGCAATGCTGCATCCTCTGCTTCCTTCCTCTCCTTTGACAACTCTGTGTCAGCCAGTTCATTCAATTCATCTAAGGGGAGAGAGATGAGTTCATCAACATTATAGTTTCTAGTTCCCAGGTAGTTTAGCCTGGCTGCCCTTAACTCATCTTATTGAGTGTTTAGCCTGGGGGCAGCCCTGATTGCAGCTTCCATAAACCCTAGGGAACCACTTGAACTCTCTCCCCTCAGCTTCCTCTTCTTCTCTCTCTTCTCCTCCTCAGTCTCCTCAGGAGTCATTTTTCTTTTGCCTTTGTAATCCACGGGCTTTGGTGACTCAGGCTGGAGAGAGATTTTGCCTTTATTGCTTGGTTTAGCTGTCAAGCTCTGGCCAGAGAAAGATTATGAAACGCCATCACCAGCTGGTGTTTCACTAAGGGTAGTGGGTGCAGAGGGAGATCATGTCTCAAGGTTCACAGGTTCAACCTCTGGGCCTTCAGTCAAGGTTTTCCCTTCGAAGCTAATCTCCTGGTCTACCTCAACATCCAGTTGACCAAAGATCTCACCTGCTAGCCTCTGTCTATATAATTTTGATCTCAATTTAAACTCCTCTAGCACCCTGCCTTGGATTCTTTCTGCCAATCTTGCTACTTATCTGTTATTACTTGGGTTGACAAGTGGCAGATCTACCAAGTTGATGCTCTCATAGAAACTCAGGTGTTAAATGTTGAGAACTTTTAGTTGACCCTGAGCTCTAGAGATCACAAGAGCTCTCCTATTGCTGTCATACCCCCAACCCCAGATTGGGTTCTCAGAAGGGGCAAACATTGCTCTTGGTATTCCCTCCTCAAACAGTTTTTGGATGAGCAAGTTCAGATCACTATCCAGAGGAGGTTGCTGAGTATGGACAACTACAAGAGAGGATGGTGATTCCTTTATGTCCATACTCTGGGAAGAACTCTTAGGTTCTGTGAATGTTAGAATTTCCTTCCCTTTTTTGGTAGCATCACCCTCTTGCATAGGTGAGCTGGGAGATTGATCCATGAAATCCATAGGTTCTTGTGGACCTGCATGAGTTGTCCTCATGGGTCTCTCAGCCAACTTGCCCTTGAGATCGGTGATCTCAAGTTGCTGGTCATTGACCCTCTTCTGTAAGATAGTCACCTGAGATTCCAGGTGAGCTATCTTTGAAACAAAATAGGTGCAAAGATGTGACAGTTTGTGCACCTTTTGTTGCAGACTCCCCTCATCTTCAGATGAAGAATCATTGGGGGATGAGAGAATTGGACCTAAGTCTTCTTCCTCACCACCAGCATAGGTTTCTTGGCTGCTGGATTTCCCCTGCCTAATGACAACTTCCAGAGAAGTGTCAAGAGGCTGGGTTGCCATGGTAGAGGTCCTAGTAATGTTATCACTTGCAAAGGTGATAGCCTCTGCCATATGGATTTCCTGAATAAGTTCAGGACTATCCACCTCAGTAGGGGGTTGCTGATGTGGGCTAGAGATGGGGGAAGCAGGAGTACTCATCTCTCCTTGAGTGTGGGAAGAGAGGAGAGACTCATGGTACTCACTGAAGCGCAAATCTTCATCAAAATAAAAGTCAAGGCTGGGAATGGGGTAGTTTAGATCAAGTGGTTGGGGATGGTAGCTTTCCCAGAAGGTTGATCACTAGAGTGTTAAGACTCAGAGTGATGGCTTAAGGCTGTTTGTGGGGTTATGAGCTCATCAGGCTGAGCATGAGGAACCTCAGCACTGATTGGTTGAAAGATGGGAGTGGTCTGCTCCTTAGGAGAAGTGGGAGCTCGAAATTCCACTTCCTCCTGTATGAGTTCTGATATGGGGGCCTGTACATGCTCAGTAACAAGTGCAGGGGTTCGTTGGGATTTTCTTTTGTAGGTGATGGTGATGGTAGGCTGCGTTTGAGGTGGTTGAGAGGTGGAGGGTGTTGGTTCAACACTAGCTGGTGCTGCTAGGTTTTCACCCTGAGCAATGAGCTCAAACATTTTTAGGACAAGGGCTGTTTCTACCCCAGAGAAGCCAACAGTTGGCTTCTTCAAGATTTTGAAGATGCCGGGCCTCATTTGTCCTATTTTAAGAATATTACCTGTTCCCCTCAACTGTGGTCCCAACTCACAGTTGAGAATGTGTTGAACATACCTAGGGAACATGTAGTACTCTAAGGAGTCCAAGTTTGCAAGTAAATTAGTATATACAAACTGAGAGTACCTGAACTTGACCCCTTGTACCATCCCATGGACTATAAAGGAGAGGTCTTCTGGAACTTGATCCCATCCTCCATGCTTGTTAGAAAGGCTGTGAATGACGACATGGAGGAGGTATTTCCATTAAGATAAGACCTTCCCCTTCCTGAAGGTTTTGACTGAGAAGTCACCTTCATAGCCCATCTGCTGAAAGGAGTAGTTGACAGCAGATTTGGGAAAGGACAACTCACCTGTTTTATCATCCAGCTGCAAATGGGTGTTTATGATGGCTGGAGTGATGAAAACTGTCCTCCCCTGCACTGTAGCAGACAGTGCCTTCTCCCCGTCCATGGTGACCTCTTGACAGGTCCTCCAGAACTCAAGCAACTGATCCTCATAGAGAGGAGGATCAATTGTAAGGGAGGTGAAGTAGTGCGATGAAGAAAGGTACCTACACACATCTGAGAAGCTTGGATCCTTCTCAGAGTGTAACAGGGCAACCTGATTGTGTTGCCTGTGTAGGTGCATGGAAAAATCAAGGTCGTTGCGACGATCAATGTTGGCCATTTGAGGAAGCTTTTGCAGTGAAGAAAGGAAGAAGAAGATGAAATTTAGGGGTAAATTTAGGGTAAGGATCAGTGAGAGTAGAGAGACGAAATAGAACTGTTTGGAAGATATATGTCATGGATTTGAGACAAAGTTATGACAAAAAGATAAACTTTGAAATCCGCAAGTGGGTCCTACTTCTGAAAAAGTGCGCCCAAAAAGTTAGTTTTCTTGGAAGTTGTAAAACTTTCGAAGGCAATTTTGGCTTCGGAAGCTTTGTAGCAAAGCTTCCGAAGGCAAGTTTTGCTTCGGAAGATATTTCAAAGAATTTTGAAAATTTGGCTTCGGAAGAAGTGAACAAGTCTTCCGAGACTTAGTTGCTTTCGGAAGATATTTGTTCTTTGAATACATTTAAGTGCTTATATACAAATTTAAGCTTCGAAAGATACTCCAAGAATTTCTTCCGAAGGTAAATCTTAGATAAGCTGTTAAATGATTTAAAGACATAAATTTCTTCCGAAGGCAATTTGAGTTCTTCCGAAGGTAAATTTTCACAAATCTGAGGAATATCAGTTAAAAGTTAGTTTTCTTCCAAAGAGAACTGGGCTTATGAGGTGATCTAATAGACAACTTAGGACACACAGTTTTAGGAAATAAAGTTGATTAAGTTATTAAGGAAAATCTATTCAAAGTTAATCATCCCAATAGCTGATACAAGATATTTAAATCTCTGTTCATCAAATGCCTTTGTGAACAGATCAGCATATTGTTCATTTGTGTTAACTTTGATTAGTTTGATCAATCCCTTTTCAAAATTATCCCTAATCAGATGATACCTGATGTTGATGTGTTTGGTCCTTGAGTGCTGCATAGGATTTTCTGTAATGGAGATGGCACTGTTGTTGTCTATGTGGATGGGAGTCTCCTTGAAGTTGAACCCATAGTCTAGCATCTGATTCTGAATCCAGAGCACTTGAGCACAGCAGCTTGCAGCAGCAATGTATTCAGCTTCAGCAGTTGATGCAGACACACAGGATTGCTTCTTGCATTGCCAAGAGACTATCCTTCCACCAAGGAATTGACATCCCCCAGATGTGGACTTTGCAGTCATGTTGCAGCCACCATAATCACTATCTGTATAAGCATATAGATTAAAGTCTGAATTCTTTGGATACCAAAGGCCTAGATTTGGAGCACCTTTGAGGTATCTGAGAATCCTTTTGACAGTGATTAGGTGTGACATCTTGGGGTTGGCTTGATATCTTGCACATATACATGTGGCAAACATAATATCAAGCCTGCTAGCAGTAAGGTACATAAGTGACCCAATCATAGCCCTATAGAGATGTTCATCAACACACTCCCCCTCAAGATCAGGACCAAGGGAGTGGTTTCTGGCTATGGGTGTCTTTGCAACCTTACAGTCAGTCATCTTGAATCTTGTAAGTATGTCCTGTACATACTTTGACTGACTAATGAAGATGCCATCTTCAACCTGCTTCACTTGAATTCCTAGAAAGAAACTGAGTTCCCCATGGCACTCATTTCAAATCTATTCTTCATCAGCATCTCAAAGTCTTTGCAGAGCTTTGGATTAGTTGAACCAAAGATGATGTCATCTACATATATTTGAACTAGCAGTGTGTCATTCCCTGTTTCTTTGATGAAGAGAGTCCTATCAATAGTACCTCTTTTGTATCCATGATGACAGAGGTATGTCGATAGTGTCTCATACCACTTTCTTGGAGCTTGATGCAGTCCATATAGAGCCTTATCAAGCTTGCAGACATAATCAGGATGATCTGGGTCTGCAAACCCAGGTGGTTGTTTAATATAAACTTCTTCATCGATCACCCCAAAGAGAAAAGCACATTTCACATCAAGTTGGTAGACATTGAAATCCTTGGATGCAGCATAAGCCAGAAATATTCTTACAGCTTCAAGTCTTGCAACTAGAGCAAAAACTTCAGTGTAATCGATCCCTTCTTCTTGAGTGTATCCTGGACAACCAGTCTAGCATTGTTCTTGATAATAATCCCTCTATCATCCTTCTTGTTTCTGAATACCCATTTGGTACCTATGACGGTCTTCCCTTGAGGAAGAGGGCATAAGTTCCACACCTTCTGTCTTCTGATTTAAAGCAGCTCATCATACATAGCTTCAATCCAGCTTCCATCCTTCAAAGCCTCATTAACTTTCTTCTGCTCTATCTGGGATAAGAAACAAGAATGTAGACAAACATGGCTGTTATGAGTTTGTCCTCTTGTTCTTACCCCTAAGTCAACATTTCCAATGATGTTTATGGTAGGAAGCGACTTGTGGATCCGAAGTTGAGGGATCACAGCAAGTTGGTTGGACAGATCTAAATTAAAGAAATTCTGTTCTGGCAATGGGGTGTCTCCCACCACATCAGCACACTTATCAAGAAAAACTTGATCCAATGAGTGTGTGACATCATTCATGTTATCTTTAATGGAGTGGTTATCAGCCTCAAGAAATTCTTGATCACTGTCACCACCTCCAGTTCCTCCTGCATTAGAAGTTCCTTCTCTTGAATTCTGATCCTGTGAGCTAGAATTTGAAGGCAATTCAGTTGAACCAGCAGTATTTGTCATGCTTGTGCTGATAGGAGTCTCAATTACAGGGTTAGTCACCACTAGAGCTGAAGTAGTCTTCTTGGTTGGTCTTCTCAGCTCAAATCTTGGATCAGGATCTTCTGTTGATCTGTTATCTGTAGATCCTGAAACATTCTCACAAGACTTGTTAAAACAGTTGGTAACTAAATCAAGATCAAACAGCCAATCAGCACCACTCACACAGGGTGTGTGTTCATTGAAAGTCACATTGACCGACTCCTCAATGATTCTAGTTCTGAGATTGTATACTCTATAAGCCTTAGCTTGAGAAGAGTATCCAAAAAAATGTCCATCATCTGATTTCTCAGCAAACTTGGCTATTTGATCTTTGGTATTCAAGATGGTGTAAGGACATCCAAATGTTCTGAGAAAACCAATGAATGGTCACCTTTTGTGCCACAGTTCATAAGGAGTCTTACCATGTGTCTTAACCACTAAAACTCTGTTTTGCACATAGCAGGCTGTGTTGACAGCCTCTGCCCAGAAGGTGATAGGCAGTTTAGAGTCAGACAACATGGTTCTAGTAGCTTCAATAAGTGTCATGTTTCTCCTCTCAGCAACACCATTTTGCTGAGGAGTCTTGGGAGCACTATATTGTCTTGAAATACCATTTTCGTCATAAAATGTATCAAGGATTTGGTTTTTAAATTCAGTTCCTTGATCACATCTTATGGTCTTGACCTTGTGATTAGATTGATTCTCAATTTTCAGAATGAAGTTCTTTAAGATTTCAGGGTTTCATCCTTAGTTCTAAGAAAAACACCCAAGTGAATCTTGTGAAATCATCTGTGATCACTAAACAGTAAGAGGTCCTTCCTAGACTCATTACACTGGTGGGGCCAAACAGATCCATATGTAACAAGTATAGGGGAGTAGTGATAGAGTTCATTTCCTTTGGCTTGTGAGTCACTTTGTGTTGCTTCCCTTTCAGGCATGCAACACAGTGGTCATCACTTGTAAACTCTTTCTTTGGCATTCCAGTTACCAAATCATTCTTAATTAATTTATTCATGTTTTTAAAATTTACATGGCATATTCTTTTATGCCAAAGGAAAGACTCATTATTATTTGCTTTAGACAGAAAGCAAGAAACTTCTCCAGAGGGAGATGTTTCCTGCAGATCCATCTTATACATGTTCCCTCTTCTAGGGGCTCTGAGTAGAATATGCTCTTGAGGAATATCAACCCCGGGCTTGAGAACAATGCACTCATGCTTAGTAAAGAGCATGTGATGTTTTTGTTCACAAAATTAGGACACACTCAGAAGATTGTATCCAAGCTCCTTGACAAAGTTTACCTTCTCAATGTGAGCTTACCATTTGTAACCTTGCCCCTGCCAGTAATGTAACCTCCTGCATCTCCTCAAAAGCAACTGGTCCTCCATCAAATCTTTCAAAGTTTTGAAGTAAGGACTCATTGCCTGTCATGTGCCTGGAGCAGCCACTATCAATGATCCACACATTTCTGTTTGCCTTTGGCTGTCCCTGTATATAAGGAGATGACTTAGTTACATTTGGAAACCCAAGCCTCATTGGTCTTGGGCTTGTTAAAATGAGTTGAAGGCAATGAAACAGTAAGTGATCCTATGTTCAGGCTCTGAGGATCATTTGCTGTTGCTGATGAAGAATCTTTAGTCACACGGTCTTCCTTCATCTTCCACACCACCTTTGGAAAATTTGGCTTGACCTTCAAAGCTTCGGAAGCTTTTGCAGCTTCGGAAGATTTGGAGACTGGACCTTTGAAAGATCTTGCTTTCACTGTAGCAAGCTTCAGTACTTCGGAAGCATTCCTTTCTTCTGAGACCAAATTTTCTTTCGAAAGCAATTTTTCACTTGCCTTCTTCTTCATTTTGGAGCTTCCGAAGGAAACAGATTTTCCTTCCGAAGCTTTCTTTTCCTTCTTCTTCCCATAAGCCATTTCTTTGACCATGTGGATAGTACTTTTAGGATTGTAGAAGCAATCCTTAGCCAGATGAGAAGTACTACCACACATGATGTAGTCCATTTGCTTCATTCTGGGAGTCTTCTTTTGAGAGCAAAACTGAACTTGAACACTTTCTTTCTCCAGCTTCTTCTTCACAGATGATGCATCAATTTTCTTAGGGAGAGAATTGCTCTTGGAGGAGGATGGTTCAGACTGTGTAGCAGTAGTACACAACAATTCAGCCTTCTCTTTGCTGGAATGAGTTGGAACTGTACTAAAACTCCTGGTACTAGAGTTTGTAGTTAATTCCTCAGCCTTTACCACTTCAAACCCTGCAGAGATGAACACTTGTTTCGGCTTGGGGTCAAAAGTGGCTTTGATCTCTTGAGCCTTCTTTGATCTTCTCTTTGCTCTTCTGATCAAGTTCTTCCTCTTTGTCTTTGTCATACCAGCCTTCTTACTCTCCTCAGGAGCATGGTGACCCTTTTTGGATTGACTCTTTTCACTCATTTCAGAATCATCCCTCACCATCTCCTCTTCATCCTCTTTAACATTAGGGTCTATGAGGGAAGCTCATCTTCACCAGTTCCATACCTTGGAGATCTTACAGATAATAGAGTGTATGGAGGAGCTATCTCACAAGATCCCAGTCCCTGCTTATTCTGATAACAAACTTTTGCATGCAGAGATGAGGATATTATGTTCTTGAAGGTCTCTTCTTCAAGAACACATTTTTCTGCCCTGGCTTTGCTGATCACAAGCTCAGCCTGACATTCAGTCAACTTAGTAACAATATCTTTTATTTGAGACTTGTAGTTTGTTTGCTCATGTTTAAGAGTTGAAATTGTTTTCTCTAGATCTTCTATTTTAAGCTTATAATCATTTTCAGCTCTCTTAAAATCAGCTTTTAAAATGTTTAAAGACTCAATATCAGATCTTATTTCTAAGTTATAGGATCTGTATCTATTTACTTTAGCAATACATTCGGGAGAGCAAAGATGTTTTAATACCTTGGCTTCATCATGGTCAACCATGAGTGCTTGATTTGGAGAAGCATCTTCAGCGTGGAAGCTCCGGTCAAAGCCTCCTTATTCAACAGCAACTGCAGCTTGTTGTCTTGGCTTCTCATTCTGGTGCTCTCCTTCAGTGTAGTTTGGCCTGGATGATGCTTGGCCATCATTTGACTTAGGTGCCTTGCATTCTCTAGCAAAGTGTCCATCTGGTTACAGTTGTAACACTTTACTTTGCTTTTGTCCAGCCCAAACTTGCCACTGGCTGCATTGCTAGGAAACCTTCTCCTAGTCCTCTTGTAAAACTTCTAGGCTCTGTGAGTGAGAAGAGCCATCTGCTGGACTATCTCTATATATTCTAGATCATCTGGATGAATACAGTCCAGGTCTTCAAGTGTGAAGAGAAAGTTTCCTGAACTTTCATCAGTAGAGACAAAGGCTAGAGAGGAACTTGTCTCTTGGAAGGGACTTCCTTGGATGTAGCTCTCTCTGGGTGTCTCTAGGAAGGTGATAAAAGGACCCTTTTGTAAAGTTTCAAGATAGCAGATAAGATGATGCTGTGGTTCTCTGCTATCCCTTTCACCCACATGAAGGGCTGAACTCTGTTGAGTATTGGAGTTACCAGATAAATTTTGCATGTTCATCTCCATCTGGTATCCATTGAGTATCCCATACAACTCAGTGAGAGTAAGGGTCTTGACGTTTTCAATCCTCTTAATGATCACACAGTAGCGTGTCCATTGTCTGGGAAGAGAGGACATGAACTTCCTAACAATATCCCTGTTCTCAATAGTTACTCCAACATCAGCCAGAGTATCCATAATCTCAACATACCTGAAGTATTGTTGAGTCATGGTTTCACCTGTCTTGAAGGTGAAGTTTTCAAACTGCTGCTTCAGGAGGTCCTTCTTGTTTTCCTTGGCTTCATTGGACCCCTCATACATCAGTTTCAGTGCATCCCATAGCTGTTTAGCGGTCTTGTACTTCTTGAAACCTCTGTAGATGGAGTTTGGAAGAGCAGTTTGGAGGGCTGTCATGGCTTTCTGATCAATATCAGTCCTTTTCCAGTCTTCATCAGAAAAGTCAGCCCTCTCCTTTAGTATCATACCACCACTAGCAGCAGCTGAAGAGGTGCATGGTACATGAGGTCCATTGACAATAGACTCCCACATCCTGGAATCTTAAGACTTGATGAAGCCTTCCATTCTTTGGCACCAAGTGTCAAAATCCTCAGGAGTGATCAGTGGGGACTTTGTCATAGTTCTAGTTTCCATATCAGCCTTAGAGATAGCTGCTATTTGAAGAGTTAAGTGATGTGTGAAGCTAAGAGGATTAAAGATGGTGAGATCTTACAATCAAGAGCCTGAAATGCTCTGATACTAATTGCAGGACCGGATAAGGGTACTTAACACTTAGCTTCACACTGAGGAGAGATCTTAGATCATTTAACAATTCAAATTGGGAACTGGTAACCAGAGACAGATGATACTAAGAACACAAGTAAATTAAAGAGATAGAACTAAGAACAACACAAGAACACAATATTGGTTTTCAAGGATGTTGTATATTGATCTCATGTTCTTTTACAAGTGTTACAAAGCATACTTAAATTACAAGTATCTGAGACACTTTTATACTACAACCTACAACCGTCACTTACATGTAAAGACAGTTGGGATTTGACTAATCTAGACAACAAGATCAATCTACAGTCAAAAGGCAGATTGCCTTTTGACTAGTGACTATGACATGCCATAGCTCATTGACTTTTCCTAATACAAAAAGTCTACAGAAACAAGTAAGGTAAGTTACAAACAAAGACCGTTTCTACTTTTTGATAAAGCATGGAAGTTTCACCAACTTGTGTAAAGTAGGTGAACCACCAGAGCAGGCAGCGGAGAGTGTGTCAGCTTTATCAAATGTTGATTCAAAGAAAGCATATTTTCTCTGTCCTCTGAAGAAAGCAGTCTTCACAGCTTCGGAAGACTTTGTCTCTGAAGCTTCGGAAGATTTCATCTTTGGCTTCGGAAGATGCTGGTCTTTGGCTTCGAAAGATTTCACACTTAGAATATTTTTCTGTTTGAGTGTGAAACTTCCGAAGTAACTCCTTCTGAACTGTTAGCTTCGGAAAATCTTACACTTAGTCACATTTGAGAGTGTAAGACTTCAAAGCTAGTTCATATTTGTTCCTTAGTGCATGCATGGAAGACTTGGTTGTTCTGGCTTGTTGGTTGCATCAGCCTCATAATCTTCAGATGATCTTACAATTAATTTTGATGTTTTAAAGTTAGCCACATATGTTTTAAATATTTCCACATCTAACATTAACTTTTCATTTTTTGACTTTTTCCACTAAAGTTTAGATTTTAGAGTTTGACCACCTAATTATTTACATTGAAGTTTTACTTTTCAGACTTTTGTCACTAAAGTTTAGTAATTTTACAGTTTGCCCACCGATTCGTTTTTTTTTTGTTTTTATTTTTTTGTTGTTACCATGACGACTAAAGTTTATGATCTTAAAGTTTGGCCACTGATTCGTTTTTGTGGCTTTAGCCACTATTTTAAGATCTTAGAGTTTGACCCCTAAACTACTCATAGCCACTATTTTGTTGAGTTTACCCACTGAAGTTTAGTATTTTTATAGTTTCATCACCAAACTTTAATTTTATAGTATTCAGTGGGTAAACTCAATAAAAAAAACCCTCAGTATGAGTAGTTTAGGGGTCAAACTCTAAGATCCTAAAATTTAGTGGCTAAAGCCACAAAAACGAATCAGTGGCCAAACTCTAAGATCATAAATTTTAGTCGTGAGCTTCAAGGAGTCCCGACGGCCAAAAACATGAAAAAAATAAAAATAAAAAGTAGTGTTTCGTAGTAAAAACAAAAACAAATAAAAACAAAACAAAACAAAACGAATTGGCAGGCAAACTGTAAAGTTACTAAACTTTAGTGACAAAACTCAGGAAAGTAAAACTTCAACGTAAATAGTTAGGTGGCCAAACTCTAAAATCCAAAACTTTAGTGGAAAAAGTCAATAAACCAAAAGTTTATGTTAAATGTGAAAATATTTAAAACATATGTGGCTAAATTCAAATAATCAAAACTAAAAAGGAATCAATTAAAAAAAGAAAAGTAATGTGTTAATTTGGAGAAACCTAAAAAAACCACTATTTATTTCCCATGTATATTTATAATAGAGTAATGCTAACTTTATGTATGAAATCTATCAAACTTGATCATACACACATGACTAGGTGTGCATACTAGCCCTAAAAATATAAAGGCATGTGAAAATACGGAGATCTATAACTCACATTGATGAATTGTTGAATAAACCCCTAGAACCAAGAAGAGGATATCAAGATCGACATACACGTAAGTTAAAATGTCAACTTTATTGGTAGAACCGAATTATATCCACATCTAAGTATGGTTCAAGCTTAGATCTATTGAAATGGATAAAGTTCATACATTTAATCTCATTTTCGACTCTCGCACTACAACCGAAGTTTTCCTTTGTAATCTCATATCTTGATCGGGTCAAAGTTGGGCCAATCGGTATGGTTAGCAAAAAGTTTAATTCAGTCATATGTTTTTATGTTTAGTAGGTTGCGGGCAGTTAGCAAGTGTGTCCAGATCATGTGTAGTGGGGTAATTGGAAGTTTTTTCTTTTGTAAAAGTCTTTATATATGTATGTTACAAGTAATGAATATGAGTGCAAGAGTTTGAGGCAGAAATAACATGTATGTGAGTTCGCTTGTGTGTGATTGGGGCTTGAACCAACAAGAAGAAGCTACTATGATAAAAAAATGTTTGTTAGATTAAACTTCGAAAACCAGAGATTATAATACAAGAAAACAGATATAACAGAGATGCTACTGATTTGATTGATGAAATGGTGTTCTATATATAAGAATATGCAATAAATATAAGCTAGATAGTAGGATAATGGGGGTAGTGGAGTTAGTAACTCATGCAGCCACCACTCCTAATTTAACTAAGACAATAATTACTTGCATAAGAATTGAAAACTTTTCAATTCCATAGGGTCATGCTTCTTATTTATACTAGGGTTGACCCATCAAAGATGCATAAACCTTTTAATTATAGCAACACATCCTCTATCTAAGGTGAACTATCTCTTGCATACAACAAAATATTTAACATTTCATACAGACAGAATGTTCAGGTAGCCAAGCTTTATATATAACATGTCCATCATGTAAGCTGAAATATCTTCTGCTTGCAACTTACTTAGCATTTGGTATTGAGTTTTCAGATGTAATAACCATTTCTCTTGACTCGTTAGATGTTGCGTCAGTACGCCGCATGAGTGAGATTTCTGAAATGATAATAGCTATTGTAGTTGCAACACCCATGAATAGGAATAGCAAAAAGAAACTATGAATGTCAAGGCTTTGAGGAGTAGAATCATCATCTGGTTGTGTTGTAGGAGTCTGAGTTCCAAGATACTTGTTCTTCATTTCGACCATATTTGGACTTTCGGTTAATTTTATAATGGCGTTTGAAAAACTTTGCTGTAAAGGAGATCCACGAGGAAAAGCCTGACATAATCGAACACACGTAAATTTTTGAGCCATGTAATTCTTAGTACATATATATGTGTGTGCTTAGTTATTAATTTTTTTTTTTGAACAGCAGCATTTCAAATTTCATAAAAAAGGAAACATGGAGTAGCAAGTTGCTAAAGCCATGAGAACCAACAGAAACAACCAAGAGATTACCAAAAATAAAATCACACTAAATACATCAAATAAGACCTATAAGATTCCATCTAAATTTCACCCATAAAAACACCGTCGAAAAATCCTTCATGGAAACTTTGTCGGCATATTCGTAGCAGTTTTCTAAGAAAAATGATTTAGTCAAAAATCCTTTGTGGGAACATCTTTTTCCTAAGCATTTCCAACCTACTTTTCCTATAATGTTATGATTAAATACTAAAATAGTATAAAACTTTGGTGTTACTTATATTGGTTGGGAAAGTGTTGGAAACTTGTGATACATTACTGAAGTTTTTTTTTTTTTTTTTTTTTTTTTTTTTTTTTTATTATTATTATTTATCGTCGTTGGTATGTAGTCTCAAACTTAGGGATTTTTGTCCCGTAGATATTTTGTAGGAATTTCATTTCTTTCCATTTTGGTCGAAAATTTTCATACAAAATCTTATCCTTTTCTGGTAGTGTGGTTGGATGCCAAAATAGTGTAAACACAATCAACAAATGAAAATGTTGTGTTAGAGTTTATCCGGATAAGACACCACTACAATTCATCCTTGCAATAACATCTATTAGACTACGAGTTTATGTTTAAACACTAAGGGCAACCCTAGCACCCATTTTCGACAAGAATGGATGCCATAGTAGCAATGATGGCGCGCGGGAGTCCTTATGCCAACCCATTCATAATTTCGGACGAGCTCAAACGCTCGTCTATAGGCCCCACAAATATAAAATAAAAATTATTTTAACAAGTGTTTTATATAACTGATTATATGATTTCATTTAAATTTAATAAGTTTAATTTTAAGTTTCATTAAATATATTCTAAATAATAAGGCTTTTGATTAATTTAGTTTTAACTAATAATTTTTATTTATCTAATTAAAATTAATGGCTATATTTCAACAACTATATTTCTAACAGTTATATGTCAACGGATATATTTCAGCTGGTATATTTCCAAAGGATATATTTTCGAACTATAAATACAATCCTTTGTTTCATTTTCTCAATAATCTTAACACTAATCAACTTTCATCTTTAATTCTCAAACACATTTGAGTACCAACAATAATGGTTTTAAATCCTTTGCTTTATTTTATAAAATTTGTTATTCAATTTGTATGATTTTATCTAATGTAATTTTTAATTTTAGTTTATTGAATAATTTATAGTTTATATAAAATTTTATTATAATTTTTTAAATTTTATATTATATTCCATGTTATATTATATAAATTTAACTAAAAAGATATTAAAAATAAAATATTACTATAGAAGTTAATTTGGTTTATAGAAAATAATTGTAAAAGTAAGCGATTGTGTGAAAATATAAGGGTGTTTGAAAAAGGATGTAGTGTTGGATTAAAAATGAGTAATTACGAAGGATAGGTGGAAATCTAATGTGACAGCTGAGGTAAGAACATATGCATGTTTATTGGGTTTAGTGTTGTTAAAATCGCTAGGCGTTACTCGGACGGTGGGGTACTTATTAGCGATTAATTGGGAGTAATCAGGATTAATTGAGATTAATCGGATTGGATTTTTTATATATAATTTTCAGTTTTATATATAAATACACATATTTTCATATGTAAATGTAATAAAAAAATTCAATTTTATATATAAATACACATATTTGGCCGGAATTTCCAAGTTTAAGGCGGAATTTCTAATTTTTGGCCGGATTTTTTGAAGTTCGCCGGAAAATCGCCGGAACCCTATCGGAATTTCGCCGGAATCACACATTTTTGGCCGATTAAGACCGCCTAGGTCCGATTTTGACATCCGTTTACCGTCTAACGATTAATTGGCCGATTAACAAAAAACTACAAGATGAGAGGCCGATTTTCGATTAATCGGCGATTAATCCTGATTTTTACAACACTGATTGGGTTTAACATCAAAGATGCTCTAAGTTGTTCTTGAATCTTGATTCACATAGTTTTCCATTAATTTGTTTCTACTGTATTTGGCAATTTGTTGCATTATGTTGTTTCTCAAGCTTCTTAATAATATAAGCAAATTATTTAAGAATGAGATACTCACAAATCCTAATCCAGGTTCATCAGCCAATGGTCCAACCTTCATGTAGTTATCTTTATACTTGTCTAAGAATAAGTTGATGTAAGGATCCTCGTCACAAATGGCACCCACTGTGCCGTTATCCAAAGCACTTTTATAGTCATCCACGCTCGATAAAGCTAGTTCCCTTGTTGTGGTCCCAGACCTTTGCGCCCGATCTTCTACGAAATCGATGATATAAGAACCACTTTGATATCCAACTACTTGATATTGTTTTGGGACTTTGGGTTGTAGTTGATTTATGGTCAACCATGATGATAAGCCTGCTGTGAAGATTTGCATAACTATGAAGATCATCGTTAGCCATGTAACAAGCACAAGTTTAGACCACTTGTTGTGTATTCTTCCTAAAAACAATATCATGCCAAACATTACGTAATTAGTAGCTTGCTTTTCCATTAGCTTTGTTAAATGCTTAAGTTCTAAGTAGGAATCCATGTACCTTCTTGAAAGAAAATTTTTGAAATTGGAAACCAAATGACCATGAATAACTTTTGACCGAAAGGAACATTGTAAAAACTTGGGTTTTGTTCACGATACTCCAAGTATCCAATACTTATTCCAAAAATCATACAAGAAATAATGATCGCGATCCAAAGTCTCGTTGTAAAGGGTCTGAATAAAGTCAACACCGCTTGTTTCCAGTTTTGTTTAGCTGGCACAAGCATGTAGATTTTGGAACTCATATATGGTATTGTGAAATCAGCATATTTTGTTCGATTTAATGTGATAGTAATATCTCCGGCCACAACATCACAATCCTGCGCGTTCAACTAGCTGGGGTAACAATCTAAACAAGGTTTCTATGTAAAGATAAAAATTCTACGATTATAGGGTGATTCATTGATGGATGTTGGTGAAGTGGCAAGTGGTCCGCTCATGTATGGAGCAAAAGTCTCAAATTGCAAAAAAATCAGTTTTATTTTTATTATGTTCAAATAATTAATTAAAATAGTCTGAATATCTGAAAAAACCCGAAACAAAACGGTGCATTTGAAATCGTTAAAGAAGTTATGTATAACATATTCCAAGAGAAAAATCAAATTATTTGAATATAATAATAAAACAATTTTGACTTTTTCTTCAAACAAGACACCTCCGCTACTCCTAATGGCGGAAGTCCTTGCCACTTCACCATATCCGCTAGTATAACTAGCGCATTAACTAAATCAAAAACACATTTTTTATAATAAAAAAACTCAATACTCATCATGCTGTGTGTGCACACACACTAGGTTACGATTTCGTGTAATATATTGACTAAATAAATTTACTGTTATATGGTTAATAATATAAAAATTTATGTCTTAAATATCGTGTATTAACGGATTGAATAAACTCATGTATTACACATTTTAAAATTAAAAGTTAACATATTTGAAATTTTAATTGTGGATAGTTATTAATTAATGAATAGCTAGTATAGCATTTATAATTGATAAGAAAGAGGGAAGCGGAAAAAAACAATTATCCGATAGCTTAGAAGAGTGACAAGTGTCTGGATTTATTTTTATTTATTAGTATAGAAATGTGTATATATATACATATATATATGTATATATGTATATATATATATATATATATATATATATATATATATATATATATATATATATATATATATATATATATATGTATGCTATTTAAAAGTCGTGAGAACAAATCTGATGTGTTCATTAAATGGATTAAGGGTTAAGATTATCGACAAGTCATCTATTTTCAATTAGCGTAGTTGTTAATGAGGAAAATGACAAATTAGTAAATAAAGATAATTAGAAATATAATATAAATTCCATAATGAAAACTAAAATATTTAAGCTGTTGACCTTTTTTTGTGAACAATAACTACTTCCATCAACTTTATTAAACTAAAATAACTTTTATATTGTTATTGTTTTTTTAAAAAAATATACCATAAAATCAAGCATGTTTTTTATCCTTAATATGAGTATAATATTGTTATATTTTTAAAAAATATCAATAAAATCTTTTTAAAAAGTTTTCGTAAATAGCACATATTCGTAAAAGTAGCACACAATTAAAATAGCAAATAAACTTAACATAGTAAGTACAACTAAAATATCAAATAAACTTAACATAGCACATACAATTAAAATAACACATAACTTAAATAGCACATATTATAAATTAGTACGGTCTATTTTTTACACAATAACGTTTACTTGCAATTTAGATGATTCCATGATTTTTACTCATGATCGAGATGATAAAAGAAGAAGAAGATGAAAGCGTATTTGTGGTAATCGATCCAATCAAAAAATCTCCAGATTATGTTCTACATTTTGTTAGATATATATTAGGAAAAAATCAATTAATATTTGCTTAAATCAAGGGGTTGTTAAAAATAAAAAATTATATAATTCCTAATATACCCCTCAATTCTAGTAATTAACTAATCCACAAAACATAAATATATTGGTTATCATGGTTTTTAGAAAAACAAGTGTTTGTATTAAATCATATATATATATATATATATATATATATATATATAAAAGGTAGGGTTATCTTGAGAACTAGGTTTTTTCATGAGAACTTTAGGAACTAATATGAGCCACACATGTAAGTTACATGCAAGTCACATGCTATTTTCACTTTTTTTTTAAAATGTTCATAACTTTTACTCATGATATTATTTTTGCAAAAAATTTCACCATTAACTTCAGTATTTTTTATCTTTTCAACGCGTACATATTGATATACTTTTTTTAAAAAAATAGTCCATCTGTTATTTACACATATATAAATTAGTCATTACACATATGTAAATCCTGTTTTACACATGTGTATTTCCAGGTATTACATATGCGTAAAATGACATTCGTAAAAAAACGAGTTTTTTTATTTTTATAATTTTTTTTTATTTTTTTATGATAGAGGGAAACAAGGAAAACATTTTCGTCATTTGAGTTTTTTTTTTTTATGTTATTTTTGGTTTTATAAATGTTTTTATTATATTATCATTATTTACTATTTTGCCCTTGAAAATGTGTGGCTCACATTGGTTCCTAGAGTTCTAATAAAATAAGTGAGTTCTCATTCGATCCATCCCCTATATATATATATATATATGTATATGTATATATCATATACATATATATATATATATATATATATATATATATATATATATATATGTATATATATATATATATGTATATGTATATATACATATACATACATACATACATATATATACATGTTATAAATTAAACTAGGGGTTACATATATAAGTACGTGTTACAAAGTATATAATTAAGAGTTACATATATATAGGGGTTATGTATATGTAAATACGTGTTACAAAGTGTACAACTAAGAGTTACCTGCATGTAACTCAAACAAGTTATGTATATGTATGTCGTTTCGTCATCATCGTCATTCCTTGGAGTTTAAATTAAAAAATATATAATGTCCTCAAAAAATAGTGTTAAAGTTTACTCAAATATACTTTAAACAATTATATATATATATATATATATATATATATATATATATATATATATATATATGTATATATATATATATATAAGGATCAATGTTAACCCTCTATTATTGTGATAACCCTGTTAACTTTTGAAGATCTATCAAAATCATTATCTTTTTATTGAAATAACATCATTACACATACATAAAAATATATTTTTATGCATATGTCTAAATTAGTAAGCGTAAAAAAGTTTCACTAATATAAGTTACACTTACGTATTTAAATATATGCCTAGTATAAGTAACTTACACCTATTGTAACTTTTTTACATTTGTAAATTTACACATATACATAAAAGTACATAATGTTGTATATAAGTAATGATGTTATTCTAAAAAAAAAAAATTAATGATTTTGATTGATATTCAAAAGTTAACATGATTATCATAATAATAGAGGGTTAACATTTGATCTTTGCCTTGTATATATATATACATATATATATATACATATATATATATATATATATATATATACATATATATATATATACATATATATATATATATACATATATATATATATATACATATATATATATACATATATATATATACATATATATATATATATATATATATATAATGTGTATATATATAAGACCAGGATCAATACAGGATCATTTTTTATTTTCAGATCCAGAAGAACCAATGATTTACATAAATATAAATTACGAATCATTGATTTACAAAAATATAAGTTAAGAGTGGTGATATTTGGTTGCTTTACATAGTTTATTATTCATGTCTGGTATACATATATGTAAAACAACATAAGTATCACCAGGCTTAACTTAAATTTATAAAAATTAATAGTTCTTTTGGTTCTGACAATAGAAAGTGGTTATGAAATGATTTTAACCCTATATATATATATATATATATATATATATATATATATATATATATATATATATATATATATATATATATATATTACATTCCTAATTAGCCATACTAGATAAGATATGATTAGGTTTACAAAATTTTATGCACCTGGCCTTCAAGTTTTTGAACAACCTCAGTGTAGCTGTCATTGATTAGCTTGAAAACATGTTGAATCTTGAATGGTAGTTCTTGTAATGCTAAGCAGAATATAGCTATGGAGAATCCTCCTTTCAGTTTACCATCTTTGCTGACATTTATGAATTCAGGGAAAGCTGCTTTCTTTGGCACACATACATTAAATGGCTGACTTGCATTTGGATGTAATGTTTTGTTGGCGTCGTTGTTCCATGTTGTCCCTAATATATCTTTATCCGAATAAGCAGTTAGGGTTTTGAATAAGGATAAAATTCAAAACTTTGTTAATTCAAGGCTTCTTCACTCTTTTATTGTTGATCTATGTCTTTAACTTCTTTTTAACGACAGTTATACCTTTAATTAATGGTGTAAAGATAGTTGTACCTATATATTTCATTATAAATTTGTTTTAGTTATTACCTCAGTTTTAATAAGCGTACATTTCGTATCAAACATGTTTTGAACTCAATTTAAACAAAAACGCAGTCGGGTTTCCTGTAGTGGTTAAGAAAAGAAACGAACCTATTGTCAAATTAATACCTTGTTTACAACTAGTTTCTGAACTTAAATCTTGATACTTTGTAAAAATAACCCTTTTTCATCATAATTATCACCCGGGCTACTATTTGGATTTATCTTGTTTCATTGGGAACACGTTCTTCTTTTTAAGGCTAGCTAGCTATAAAGTTGTTGAGCGACTACTGGAAATCACCTTAGGATCATACTTTGACAAAAAGAATTTAAATAAAGTAATAACAACCAGTAATCCTTTCACAACATACTAATATATGGATTAGTATGACCAACTAGATTTGTTTTGAATACGTAATTGGTTTGGCAGATATTACTGTATACAAATAATCACAAAGTTTGTCCTAATCTTGGATTTGTCTAGCTAAAAGAATGGTTTGAGTATGTAGAATAACTTATTAAACAAGCTCAACGAACACTAGGGAAAATTTGATGGATTTGTGGGCAGTCCTTTGAATTAGGAGGAAAAGCTTGTTTTCCCCCTTCTTTTTTTGAATCTGGAAGAAAGCCACACAACTATGTACCCATATATATAAGTTCGCTATGACTGTAGTATACCATCAACATAAGTTCATGCGAAAAGGTCATGTGATGCATAGTCATGCCTCTCGTGTGTTAGATCAAAAGGATTAGATTTGAGCATAGGACTATATGTAGAGTTGAGTCATATAGTCGTGATCATCTTAAACAAAGCGAACGTTTAGCGAACTATTTGTGAACCGTTCGACGGGAAGTTCGTTTAGTAAATGAACGAACATGAACAATGAGTTTACGTTCGATTAACTAAGTGAACGAACATGAACAAAGGTCATGTTTGTTCATATATGTTCATAAACGTACGATAATACGTTCGTTCATGTTTGTTTATTTACTTCCGCTCATGGTAGTTTATTTATGTTCGCTCATGATTACGTACGTATATGATTATTATGTAACATGTTTAATTTTATATTTATTTAAGGTGATTACGTTTGAGTTTGTGACTAAAATTATTTATTTTTGTTTTTTAAATTGTGTGTTTGTTTGTATTCGCGAACTATTTGGTTAGTGTTCTTGAATAAGTTCTATTCTTTAATGATTATACATGAACAAAAATCATTCAATTATGTGATTGTGAACAAATTTAATTCTAAACAAATGAAAATAAACAAGGCATCGTTTGTTTCGGTTTCATTCGATTCTTTTACAGCCCTATTAAGAGTTGAGTGGGAAGTCTTCCCAAAATTGTTTTTTACTTATTCGGCCCATTGCAGAATATGTAATTAGCAATAAATTTATATTATTTTATATATGTTATTCTAGTTACGCTACCTTAAAGGAAAAATGTTTTAGGTGGCTAGTCAGGTGGAAATGGAAAAAAGAGAAAGAAAAAAAAGGTTGAGGATAATGATCATCCGAGTCAAACGCTTGTTCAATTAGTTGATATCTTTGTCATTGTTTGTTTTTCTTTGGTTGATCCTTGAGGTCAAGGATCTTTCAAGGGAAGGTATTGATATCTACTAATACTTGTGGAGCTGTTAAGAGTGTTAGTTACGATTAGTTAAAGTCAATATTAACCAACTTTGTAAAGCAATTAGTAGTATAAATAGGAGATGTAAAGATTTAATGGGTGTGCAGAAAATGAATAACGAGTTCTCTCTAGTCTCTTCTCCATACTCTTTGTTACTATGTGTTCACTAGCAATCCTCAATAACCATTCTTCATTTCTCGGTTCTTCTAGTTGTTAGATCACGTGATTGGCGACTGATCTTCAGTCTGAATCACTTATTTCCTTTGTTACTATTCTTCAAGAATTACAGATCGCATCACATTTTCAATCCAATTTAATTATATTAAGACCCGACCCTACCCGATCAGACAAGTTGAAAGTTTTATATTGTTTCGTTACAAATTAAATCACCGAAAAAAATAGTGACACTAGAAAAATATTTCTGGTTCCTCCACTGCCCTGCACACCCTTAAAAACGGCAGTCGAGGGACCATATGAAGATATATCGGAACATATAACTTCAAGTCACATACCTGCGCATAGGTTTACGGTCCCGTTGATCTGTTCTTGAATCCACCTTCTCATAGGATCACTATTTGAATATGTTCCACTGGTTTCTGTTGCTGTAGGAGCAGTTCTGAGCTCACTAGCTAGATGACGATCATCAACTAACAAAAAAAAGAGCACAAACAAGTACTGAAAGAACAAAATGCGTTTTATAATAATTTCCATATCGTATCAGAACGCATTAATTAATCTGTGTGATCTATATTTCTGAATATGGTAATATTTTTTCTCAAATACTACTACGTACGTGCTTCTGTTTGTGTGTATATATGGATGGAAAAGCTTGTGTAATTAGAGAGTTTAAATCGTTGACCTCAGCTCACTTAGTAAATAATTAATAAAAGAAGATGCAACCTAAGAGAAACAAACCACAGCAACACAAGGAAGCTTAAACATTGATGTGGAGATATATATTATACAATTGATGGACGACAATGAAATCTGTCATTGAAAAGGCTGGGAAATTACAAGGAAAAAGGGTAAATATTTTTTTATACCTTTGTCATATCATATCTGCAGGGATGGACGGCAATTCCATCTTTTTCACTCAAAAAATAGAGTTATATATATCGAAAGCTTTGATTTATAAGTCAAGTACACAGGGTGTATCAGTTATGACAAGATTACCGGTAAGACCATTTTGACATACAATACACGCACTGCCGAAGCTTTATAGGGGCCGGGGGGTCGCCCGTCCCCTCTTTTTTCCGTCAGTAGTGTTAATTTTCGGCTCGGCAGTATAAATTTTCGGTCCAGTGGTGGAAATGTTTTAATAAATATAGTATTCACCCTCCATAAAATAGTTTACTTTCACCCCCTCCCCCCGTAAACCGTGATTCAAGCTCCGCCACTGAATACGCGCATAAATAAACTTGAACCAATGACTGATCGAGTGCAAATTCCCTTGTGAAATAGGTTGTTGCTTTGTATATTTGAAAAAACTATACGTTGGTACTTGTCCACAGGTTATGGGACCTATAACTCCACTCTTATCTCAAGTTATGATCGTTTGAAGTTTGATCCCCTTCCGCTACAAGAATTATAGTGTACTCCAATGACGACTACAGTGAAGACATCTATCACCAGGAAAGATGACCCTATACCGAATACTGATTACTAGTCATCTCTATAGTTTTTCCATAATTTTGACAGGATTGGTGAAAGTCTGTATCGACGACATCAATCACCAGGAAGAAAACCCTTTACCGAACACTAGTCATTGTCATAGATTTTTCCAGGATTTTGACTGGTCAAAGCTTATAGCAGCGACATGTCGTCGCTACAAGCTTTAGTGGATGGAGGGAATCGAAGGCACCATTTTCAAAATTTGTTTCGACGGAATGTTATCTATATAGCAATATGGATATAGTGGAGGGATCAAGTGAAAACAATCAAGTAATGAGAAAATCGAGAAAACCTTCTCAAGCCAATCAAAAAATTTGTAAATAAATTATATTTTAATTTTCTAAAGAGTAATTGAAAAATTATGACCTCTCAACCAAGAAAACATTTTTCCTTTTAGGTGATTAGATATATTTCGATTTAAATCCAACGGAACGAATTTTGACTACATGTACGTAACCCATAGTTATACATATGAACATGTAAGGATTGAACCTAGAGGCTTGAAAAATCAAAACAAGCTTTTGAATAAATCAAGTTACCGCATGAGAACTTAGTATCCATGCGAAAAGATTGTTCTCGCGCGAGAATCTTGGATTCAGTATAAATATAGTTTTTGTTGTTTAGTTCAATAGAACACTTGAAACTTCCTTTATAATAACAATTATCTCAGAACAATATATTGAAGTTATTTACATTGTGATTATGTTCATACTTGATCTCATCTCTTCTTGTTAATTCTATAATCGGTGTTTGATTCTTCTATGTTTTAATCACGAGATTGATCTTATTGGAATTGTTTGGGATCTAACAATCGGTGTCAGAGCAAGGTGTGCTCTAAATCGATTTGGATGAACTTGAAGTGATTTGAAAGAGTTTTCAAGATGAAGAACTCGATTTCGAGATGAAGATTGCTTTGTTTTGATCGAATTTGAGCTTGATTTGAAGTGTTTGAGATCAAAAACCAGTAGCTTTGTTTGAATTTTGAGTAAACTCAAAGTTTAAAAAGCCCTTAATTGAATCAACTAATGACAATTAGGACTACACTTGAACATAATTCAATAAAACGAAGCTCAATTATGATTTTTGGACAAATTGGTGATTGAATTCTTGGTGGAAAAGTTCAAAGTGGCCAAAGAGAATTTCTGAAAAGTTCTAAGTTTCACGCGAAAAGTTACGGTTTCACGTGAAAAGTTGACTACTCGCAAAAGACAGTTATAAAATTGATTCTTGTTCGCCCAAGAAGTATAACCTTTCGCAAAATACAGTTACAAAACTTATCGCGCGAAAAGTCACAAAGTTTCCAAGCGAAAAGTTCCTTTTTGAAGTTTTGAAAGTTGAAGTTTCAGAAATGGCAATCAACCCTAATATCAAGAACCTTACCACCAGTCTTGATACTGAGATCAGGACTAGTACTAAGCCACCAAGATTGTTGAATAAAGATGATTATGCGGACTGGGCATACAGGTTTGAGAATCATGTCACTTATACGGAACCGAAGATGTTGAGGTTAATCAAATACGGACCTTACATGTATACCTCTGTACAAGAATGACTAGAGGAAATGCTATTCAAAAACCTGAGCATCTTTGGGATGAAGATGATATGAAAAGATTTGAACTCGATGAAAAATCTTATATTGCCATCACCATTGCTTTGACCACTAAAATCTTACAAAAGTTTAAGGATTTTAGGGGGCAAAAGTTCTATGGGATGCCATGGAAACACAAATCATGGGGAACAATGACATGAGAGAAAAGAAGAAAGACATGCTTAGTTAGGAATAAAAAATGTTCAATCACATCCTTGGTGAAACTTTGGAAACTCAAATTTCCTGATTTGTCAAGTTGGTGACAAAAAATAAAGAATGCTGGTATCATCTTGGAGAACATTGCTGTTAACATGAGGCTCTTGAATTCACTACCTTATAGTTAGAATAACAACTGCATAACAATCAAGAGAACCAAAGACTTGTTTACTCTGTCACTCAGTGATTTAATCTCTACAATCAAGTCATATAAGATGGATGACAAACAGAGACCTGCAAACCATCTAAACTCCATGGGTGCTGAAGCTACAACTTTATATGCAAAAGTGGCTAGTAATCCAATTTAATATATGAGTTATTCACAGATGTGTCAGCAACAGCAACTAGGAAGCCCTTTTGTTCTGACAGTTTAAGAAGCGTAAGCATCACAATTCCAAGTTCCCAATGCTAATCAATATTCTCCCTCACCATCTTAGTATACAGCAGTTCTGCCTAATCATACACCTATTCACCCATTCAGCCTTAACCATAGATCTAACAAGCTTATATTGCTACTTCTAGCCCCTCCAAACAAACTATTCAGATTGCAGAAGAACATCTTGCATTATTCACTACATTTATGTCCAGCTATAAAGCTTTCATGACAGGAAGATTGAGTGCACCAAATGTTTTGATAGATGATCAGTAACAAGTTAACCTTGATGATGTGAAAGAAAATGATATAAAATATCAAATTGCAATGATGGTGTATTGTGCCAAGAACTTTTCCAAACGAATAAGGAGGAAAATGTTTGGTGTCAACATGCAAGCAAAATTGGTTTTGACTAGACAAGTCTGAGATGTTACAACTGTGACATACTTGATCTCATCTCTTCTTGTTCATTCTATAATCAGTGTTTGATTCTTCTATGTTTTAATCACGAGATTGATCTTATTGGAATTGTTTGGGATCTAACAATCGGTGTTAGAGCAAGGTGTGCTCTAAATCGATTTGGATGAACTTGAAGTGATTTGAAAGACTTTTCAAGATAAAGAACTCGATTTCGAGATGAAAACTCGATTTCGAGATGAAGATTGCTTTGTTTTGATCGAATTTGAGCTTGATTTGAAGTGTTTGAGATCAAAAACCAGTAGCTTTGTTTGAATTTTGAGTAAACTCAAAGGTTAAAAAGCCCTTAATTGAATCAACTAATGATAATTAGGACTACACTTGAACTTAATTCAATAAAACGAAGCTCAATTATGATTTTTGGACAAATTGGTGATTGAATTCTTGGTGGAAAAGTTCAAAGTGGCCAAAGACAATTTCTGAAAAGTTCTAAGTTTCACGCGAAAAGTTACGATTTAGCATGAAAAGTTGACTACTTGCAAAAGACAGTTATAAAATTGATTCTTGTTTGCCCGAGAAGTACAACCTTTCGCAAAATACAATTACAAAACTTATCGCGCGAAAAGTCACAAAGTTTCCGAGCGAAAAGTTCCTTTTTGAAGTTTTGAAAGTTGAAGTTTCTGAAATGGCAATCAACCCTAATATCAAGAACCTTATTACCAGTCTTGATACTGAGATCGGGACTAGTACTAAGCCACCAAGATTGTTGAATGAAGATGATTATGCCAACTGGGCATACAGGTTTGAGAATCATGTCACTTATACGGAACCGAAGATGTTGAGGTTAATCAAATACGGACCTTACATATATACCTCTGTACAAGAATGATGAGAGGAAATGCTGTTCAAAAACCTGAGCATCTTTGGGATGAAGATGATATGAAGAGATTTGAACTTGATGAAAAATCTTATACTGCCATCACCATTGCTTTGACCACTAAAATCTTACAAAAGTTTAAGGATTTTAGGGGGCAAAAGTTCTATGGGATGCCATGGAAACACAAATCATGGGAAACAATGACATGAGAGAAAAGAAGAAAGACATGCTTAGTTTGGAATAAAAAATGTTCAATCACATCCTTGGTGAAACTTTGGAAACTCAAATTTCCTGATTTGTCAAGTTGGTGACAAAAAATAAAGAATGCTGGTATCATCTTGGAGAACATTGCTGTTAACATGAGGCTCTTGAATTCATTACCTTATAGTTAGAATAACAACTGCATAACAATCAAGAGAACCAAAGACTTGTTTACTCTGTCACTCAGTGATTTAATCTCTACAATCAAGTCATATAAGATGGATGACAAACAGAGACCTGCAAACCATCTAAACTCCATGGGTGCTGAAGCTATTACTTTATATGCAAAAGTGGCTAGTAATCCAATTTAATATGTGAGTTATTCACAGATGTGTCAGCAACAGCAACCAGGAAGCCCTTTTGTTCTGACAGTTTAAGAAGCGTAAGCATCACAATTCCAAGTTCCCAATGCTAATCAATATTCTCCCTCGCCATCTTAGTATATATCAGTTCCGCCTTAATCATACACCTAATACCCATTCAGCCTCAACCATAGATCCAACAAGCTTATATTGCTACTTCTAGCCCCTCCAAACAAACTGTTCAGATTGCGAAAGAACATCTTGCATGATTCACTACATTTATGTCCAGCTATGAAGCTTTCATGACAGGAAGACTGAGTGCACCAAATGTTCTGATAGATGATCAGTAACAAGTTAACCTTGATGATGTGAAAGAAAATGATATAAAATATCAAATGGCAATGATGGTGTATTGTGCCAAGAACTTTGCCAAACGAATAAGGAGGAAAATGTTTGGTGTCAACAATGCAAGCAAAATTGGTTTTGACAAGACAAGTCTGAGATGTTACAACTGTGACAAACCTGGGCATTTTTCTAGGGAATGTATAGAACCAAATATCAATTCAAGTGAAGGTGGAAAGAAAATGGTGACGTTAAGGTTGAATCAAAGTGTGATAAAGCTAGAACTTCAAGCAACAAAGCTCTCATATCACAAACTGATAGTGAATACGACTGGTCGGATCAGATGGAGATTCTAGATCTAAAAATAACCACTGCTTTGTTTGCTGAAATCAATACTGAAGAAACAAAAGACAAGTCAAAGTATATATTTGCTGAATTTGTTTCGGGTGATTTACTTGATGGGGTATTTGCTAAAGGAAATGAAGATGATCAAGGCGGACATCATATTCATTCTGAAATTGAGAATGAGGAAATGGTTGGAGAGGAAAATGTCATTTAGTTGAAAGCTAAAGAATTACCTAATGCTGCCGAGACTACTCCAGCAAAAGTTGAGATGGAACAAGTTGAAGCAAATGCTCTTGAGATTACTCCAGTAAAATCTAAAAATGAATCTTTAATTACTGATGCTGTTGAGATTCCTCCAGTAAATGTTAAAACTCAAATGCTGAAAGCTGAAGAGATCACTCACTACTACACAAACAAGTATCTCCTACGGATTTTTGCTATGAAAAAATTTCATAGCAAATTTGTTACGAATTAGCTATGGGTTTGCTACAGACACATTTTGTTACGGTTTGCCTTCGGATAAACCATAACAAAATGTGTTCATAGCAAATCTATAATATTATCCATAGCAAAAATTTTAAAATAAATATATTAAAAATAATTTAATTAAATTCATAGCAAATCCGTAGCAAAATCAAGAAATAAATGTTGAGAAAAATAACTAAAAAAGTTTAGCAATATCCGTAGCAAAATCCATAGCAAGACTAATGAATAAACATTAAAAAAATAATTTAATAAAATTCGTAGAAAATTTTGTAGCAAAAGTGAAAATTTAAGTATTTACATAAAGATAAAAAAATATCCGTAGTAAAATCTATAGCAAAACCTAAAACTTGAAATGTAGTTGATAATAAATATTAATACCCGTGGCAAAATCCATAGCAAAATCCATAGAAAAAATAAAAAAATAGATATTTAGGATAGTTGAAAGTATTTTAGTTAAAATTTATAAAGAAAGCCATATTAATATCAAGAAATAAGTATTTGAAAAGTAAATAATATGACTCATTAATATGCAAGACTCGTTATAACTAATTAAAAAACTTTGCACTCGTAGTTAGTCATGTATAAATATGAATGTATTTATGGAGAATTAATAATAAATTATTCAGGATCAATTGTGATGAATTAGGGTTAGATAGTGCAAATATTGTAGCCAATGGAGTGAAACACTCCATTTTTTATAATTTCACAATTAATATCAGAGTTTTGGTCCCAGTTCACAACAATAGTTGTCACTCGCGGTGACATGTCATTTCATAACTTTCAAAAACAATACAATAGCAAGGTTGTTTTACAATGAGTTTTATTCCACAACTTTTAAACACGAGAGTTGAGTTCGGTATCCATCCGGTCACGTCCACTAAGCTTTAACCATCTATGTGTGCTTTTCCCGAAAACATTTAAAATATTTTTTTTTTAGTTTTCGCTAAGTAAGTACACCTCGTTAGTTTTCTTTATTGGGATTTATCACCCAAAATCATTTTTATTTAATCATCGTTACTTCTTCGAATTCAACACCCGAATTCCTTGTGGGTTTAATTTTAACCCTTGAGGATTAAAAACTCATCTTTTTATATATGTGGAGTTCCACACCCGAACCTCTTGGGATTTCAACACCCGAAATCCTTACATATATTTAACTTCTCTTTTTATATATGTGGAGTTCAACCCCCGAACCCCTTGGGATTTTAACACCCGAATCCGTTGGGATTTTAACACCCGAAATCCTTACATATATTATAAACAAACGTCCTCTTTAAAACTCACTAAATCATATATTTGAACCCGTATCCCATTAATCATTTCAACTACAATAATACATGTTTATAGTATGTAATCACATGTAACTGAACATGTTTCATCTTCACAAAATTAAAAAAAACTTATAATATACAAAACATATAACATTAACTGAAAATGTATCATGATTAAGTTATGGGTCAGTGTACTTAACGCCTGATGTTACTAACTTGAGTGCAGAATATGACTCTCTAATTGTTGATTGTTGTGATAAAAAATGCCTTCAAGCTATACTAAAACTCTTATGATCTTTTGCTCAAAATCTTACATATGAATCTACTCATTCATATATATATATATATATATATATATATATATATATATATATATATATATATATATATATATATATATATATATATATATATATATATATATATATATATATTACTATTTTTCTTGAAACCTCTCAACTTCCCTCCTTCTGTTCGTACTTCTCATTATCTTGTGGCGACACCACCCTTTTGTTTTATTTTATATTTATGATGGCCAACATCAATACATGAGTAATGAAGAAACGTGGCAACTTGTAAAAAATTCTTA
The DNA here is from genome assembly GCA_025506505.1 of Flaveria sonorensis. Taxonomy (NCBI): domain Eukaryota; kingdom Viridiplantae; phylum Streptophyta; class Magnoliopsida; order Asterales; family Asteraceae; genus Flaveria; species Flaveria sonorensis. The sequence goes on from CM046424.1 coordinate 54,391,593, forward strand.
TCCTCTTAATTGAAGTTTCTACCATTTATGGGTAACTTGTAACCACGTAACAGACATATTTTTTACTTTTATTATTATTATTATTATTATTATTATTATTATTATATCTTAAATGTGTAATTTGATATTATTAACCACTCTTTTAAACGTCATACCACTCAACAATAATTTGACCTGAAACTTGCATAATAATATTTAAAATATATGTTTCAAATATTTTATTTTCATTCATAAAACTGGATGTTACAACTCTCCCCCACTTATTTAGGTTTGGTCCCCGAAACCTATTTACACGTTGAATAAATCAGGGTAATATTTTCTCATTTCATCTTCGGCTTCCCATGTGGTATCAGAACCACGCTGATTTTCCACTATACTTTCACTTGACTTATTTTTTTATTTTGTAGTTGTTTAACTTTACAATCAAGAATTACCACTGGCTTTTCTATGTAGTTAAGCTTTCCATCCACTACCATCTCCTTCAATGGCACTTATGTCATTTCATCAGCCAAGTATTTTCATAAATATGACACATGAAACGTGTTATGGATTCCGTTTAGTTCGTAAGGTAATTCTAAACGATACGCCACTTGCTCCACACGAGCAATAATTTTAAATAGACCAATAAATCGTGGGCTTAACTTGCCACGTTTACGGAAACGAATCACACCTTTCCATGGAGAGACTTTCAACATAACATAGTCTCCCACTTGAAATTCAATCGGGCGTCTTCGTTTATCAGCATACGACTTTTGTCAGTCTTGATCCGCCTTTAAGTACGCACTGATTTGATCAATCTTTTCATTCTTCGCCTCTACCATTTCTTTATTTGCAAGTTCTCTTTGACCGACCTCTCCCCAACATACAGGAGTGCGGCACTTTCTACCATACAACATTTCGAACGGGGGCATTCCAATGCTCAAATGATAACTATTATTATAAGAAAACTCTACTAAAGGCAAATATTTATCCAAACTGCCACAAAAATCAATAATACACGCACGCAACATATCTTTGAGAGTTTGAACTGTTCTCTCGCTTTGCCTATCGGTTTGTGGGTGATATGCTGTGCTGATTAATAATTTAGTGCCCATTCCTTCTTGAAATTTCCTCCAAAATCTTGAGGTAAAACGTGCGTCTCTGTCTGATACAATAGATGATGGCACACCATGCCTTGACACCACCTCGTTAACATACACTTCTGCCATTCGTTTAGACGAATAGTTTTCACGAATGGGTATAAAGTGAGCACTTTTTGTCAAACGATCGACGATTACCCATATTGCATCATATCCTTTGGCAGTTTTAGGAAATTTCATCACCAGATCCATCATAATGTGTTCTCATCTCCATAATGGAATTTCTAGTGGTTACATTTTTCCATATGGCTTCCGGTGTTCAGCTTTGACTTGTAAACAAGTCAAGCACTTTTTAACATATTTAGCAATATCTCTTTTCATTCCAGGCCACTAATACTCTTTCTTTAAACCATTATACATCTTAGTCGCACCTGGATGATTTGAATATTTTGACTTGTGCGCTTCATCAAGAATCATTGTTTTGATCTTACAAGTTCGAGGAGTCCAAATTCGTCCAAAATGAACTTTAATTCCTTTATCATTTTCTTTAAAATATTGAACTTGACCAATAATTCTTTCGCGCTTCAAATTTTCCTCTTTTAGTGCCTCCACTTGTGTAACTTTAATTTGATCAAACAAGTTTGAATTCACAATCAGTTTATATGACTTTACTTTAATTGGAGCGTAATTCTCCTTCCAGCTTAAAGCATCAGCTACCACATTAGCTTTACCCGGATGATAAAGTATTTCACAGTCATAGTCCCTGACCAACTCTAACCATCATCATTGACTCATATTTAATTCTTTTTGATCAAAAAATACTTCAGACTTTTATGGTCAGTGTAGATTGTATACTTCCTTCCATATAAATATTGTCTCCTGATCTTTAATGCAAATACGATCACTGCCAATTCAAAATCATGGGTTGGGTAATTTGCTTCATGTGACTTCAACTACCGTGAAGCATAAGCTATCACTTTCCCTCTTTGCATAAGAACACAACCCAATCCGACACGTGAGGCTTCAGAATAAACTACAAAATCTTCTGTTCCTTCCGGTAATGACTGGACAGGAGCTTTAGTTAACTTTTCTTTCAGAAGTTGGAACGCCTTTTCTTGTTCTGGATTTCATTCAAATTTGGAATTCTTTCGAGTTAGCTTTGTCAATGGAGAAGCTATTTTCGAAAAATCTTGAATGAAATGCCGATAATAACCGGCTAAACCCAGAAAGCTTCTGACTTCAGTTGGTGTAAGGATCAACAATATAACAAGATTGATGTCCTGAGGAGAATGCGGAATGTAATTGATGTAAGGGGTTTGGAATGATGTTTATCATGTTTAAGTGGTTAACTTTAATGTATTTAATGTGTTTAAGTAGAAGAAATTGTATGGAATAAGTTAACTATGATGATCTGGTGTTTTATAGGTAAAACAAGAATGTGGATGATAAATGAAGATCATGATAGATGAGGTGATAGAGAATTCAATTACAAGAATGTGGCCGCAAATGGGGACGGAAATAGAGTCCGAACAAAGAAGTTACGAAGAAAATAAGAATTGGATAAATGCTGTCCACCATGACTTACGGTGGAAAGATGACCTACGGTGGCCTGAAAGTATCTGGAACAGAAAGCCTCTACCATAACTTACGGTGGTCACATGACCTATGGTACACGGCATGCTGAAATCACTTATAAGATGAAAAGACTAGGTTTTCAGATCAATCTTTCATTCCAAGCCGTCTCCAAGTCCCAAGAACGACCCCAAGTGATCCAAAAGGCTCCCGGAGGCGATTTCAAGGCTCAAGATTGTGTTTTTATCATTCGATTTGATTTTTAACGGTAGATACAATGTTTACATTGGATTTTGATTTGTTATTTTTCATTATCATGTCTAGCTAATCCACTTGTAATCTTCTCTAGGTAGTAAGGCTTATACTATGACTTGTTCTTGATGGTTTGTGGTTGAGTTAATGTTTGAACACGGTAGTTTAAGCCGAGTAACATTATTTATTGTTTGAAGATTCTAAAATACGTGTGTTGTTTTCAATTCAATTGTTCTATTTTGATTGTTTTAGATTTATTTTCATCTGGAAATATCAATGTTGGATGGAATTGGGTATAAAAACGTAGGATATGATTCGAGTAGTTCTTTAACAACAGTCTCATTCAATCTATTGTCTTTACCCAAATCGCCCCGTTAATGTTTATATAACCATTATTAACTATCAAAGCAAGTCTAAGTAGTAAACCTGAACCCGGAGAGGATTACCATTCTCATCATTGTTTGCATTTAAATTATTTGTTAACATCGTTACTTCTCACGATTAGTTAGTTTACAAATTCTTTGTAATCAAGCTACAAACTTTTGAATTTGGAATACACTTTTCACATATTCCCTGTGGATCGACCCGACTTACCCTAGCTATCTTAGGTGAGTTTGGACCATTATAAATTGTTTTTGATTAGGCCTGACAACCCGCATCAAAATGCCGCTGTTGCCGAGGAATTAGCGTGTAAAGTGTTTCATTTGATTTTTAGTTTGTTTTGCTTATTTTATTTATTCTCTTTTCTTTGCTACGCTAGGTGTACTTGTGTGTGCAGGTGATAGCTTAGTGCATGCATACCTAGTACACAAGGAACAAGTCTCCATTAGTGTTTGATCCCGAAATTGAAAAGACCGCTCAAAGAAATCGACTATAATCCCAAACAAAAAACTCAATCAACAAGTGTAGTCAAAGAGTGTAAGATGGAAAATCAAAACCCACCACCACCATTTATCCCAAATCCACCAAATGACCAACAGCCAAATCCACCACAAAACCAACCTCCACCGAACCAACCCAATGACCCATTAGCATACCCGAATCTACAACCAGAAAACAACCGACAAAGACAAAATCCACTTCTCAGAACCAGCCACCTCAGAGACAAAATCTCTTCCCTCAACCAAGACAGAACCCCTACCAACAAGGACCTCCAAGACAGAATCCGAGATAGCAAAAGGGGGTTAACAGGTTCGAAGAAGAAGATGAGAGATTTGAGAGGTTGAGTATCCATACTTGGGATGATGAGGTGGATTCAATACAACAAACTCAATAACAACCAAGGCCGATACAGACAGAATAAACAACCAAGGCAGCAATGGCAGAATCAGGGCCGAGGTCAAGGTAGAAGGCAAGAATTTCCTCGGGCGAATCGAAACCCCGGGCTTCAACCATACCAAGCTTCAATGGGTTGACAACCATTTTCGCCCCACCATAGCTGGAGCTGCATCACCCATAGTCAGGCCACAAGTTATAGGGAGGTCATTTGAGATCAGATCCAATAGCCTGGCTATTCTTCCAGAGTTTCATGGGTTATCCAAGGAAGAACCTTGTCTATATCTGAATGAGTTCAGTGCCATCTGTGAGACCATTAGGGCATAAGGCTTTACACCAGAGGATGTGATGTTGGTTCTATTCCAATTTACATTGAAAGGAAATGCGAAAAAGTGGTTCCACTCACTACCTGCTGCTAGCATTTATACATGGGAGCAAATACAGCAGGCTTTTTTAGAGGAGTATTATACCCCACAGAAGACTAGTGAAGCCATAACCGCCATTTGGACATTTAGTCAACAACAAGAAGAGTTGTTTCATGAGGCTTGGACAAGGTTCAAGGAGTTGTTAAGAACCTGCCCACATCATGACATTCCCCAATGGGAATTGATTTCCTCTTTTTATGATGGGTTGTCTGCTGAAGATGTGAGAGATTTGAACTCGATAAGTGCAGGTACGTTCATGACAAATACTGAGGATGATGACTGGGAGTTACTAGAACGGATGAGTATACATTCAAAAAGACAAGCCCAGTCTCGTAGGAAATCTAGGGGTGTGGTTGATGATTCGGATAGGAAGGCTTTGAGGTTGGGTCAATCGGCAGGTAAGGCTACAGTGAAGGCCATAAGCTCCTTTACTATATTCCAGGGATGTGGTGAAGCTGGACATACTACCAGAGATTGCCCAGAGTTTGATGAGGGGTTGGAAGAAGTGAACTATGTACAGGGTGATAGGTGGCGATACAATAACACCAACAACAATACCTATCATCCCAGTTTAAAGAATCACCCGAATTTGAGGTATGGTAACCCTGACAATCAGTTGAACCCGAACTTTTAGGGTTATTCACATCCACAATACCAGAACAAGTCAATGGGTCAGGGTGGTCAGTTTAATCAGGGAAGCTATAACAGGGGTGGTCAGAGGAACTATCAAATCAATCAAGACCAAGACACATCAGGAACAAACTTAGAACCAACAAACAAAGAGCTCTTGGATTTTTTAAAGGAGATGAAGAAATATAATAAGGTTTGAGATAAGAGTCGCGAGGCTTTGACCAAGCAAGTTGGTCAACTAGCAGAAGAAGTGGCAGCTCTTACAAAAGATCTAGGAAAGCTACCAAGTGATATGACCATGAACCCATAACATCAAGGGATAAACATAAAGAATATGAGAAATGTCCATATTAATTCAGTTAGTATCCTTCCTAATTCTGAAATTTTCTATAACGACTTTACTTCTTTTTCAATACAAGTTGCAGGTAAGGAAAATGAAGTCGATGCAGTAGAAGAGAGTGACCAAGGATCACCCGTAATTCCAATCAAAGTGGGGAAGTTCAAGATAAAAAAGGCACTCTTGGATTATGGGGCAGCTGTTAGTATCTTGTCTGGTGAGTTATATGATCAATATGAGTTCGGCCCTCTACAGGAGGTTGACACCACCATGGTGTTAGCTTAATTGACTTGCAAATGTCCTCGGGGGATGGTAAAAGATATGGTAATCAAGTTGGGATATTTCTACTACCCGGTGGACTTTTTGGTGCTTGACTATGCACTAGTGAGAACAAACGAGCAATCAAAGGTTATTTTAGGTCGACCATTTTTGGCAACTGCTAATGCTCAAATCAACTGTCGGGATGGAACAATTGATATGACATATGAAACCCGTAAGTTACATTTCGATGTGTTTTCCAAGTCGATCACTTATTTTGTTAATGATAAACTTTTTGAGGCAGATGCGACTAACGTGTGTCTTCCTTCCTACATCTCACATGTAAGTGAGCATATAAACTTTAAGAATGGTTTTAAGTATGATAGGACTAAGCAGGTGGACATGAAAGAGTTTATAGATTCAAAAGAAAATAAAGAGCCAGTGATGAAGATGGAAATAAAGCATAAGAAGCCAAAATGAAAGAAAAAAGCTAGTGATCCACCTGATCCTAAAAATGATTGAGTTAAGACAACAATGTTTGTTCCATGTTTGGATGACATTGGGAACCCACTAGATCAACAGAAGCAAATAGTTATAGAACTCTCAGAAGGCAAGCACCACTTTCGACCACCATGAGTGGTGACAGGTACTGTCTGGCCGAAGACCTAAAACTTAGAGATACTTAGGAGGCAACCTGAGATATTTATAATTTTTTGTTTTTTTATGATTTTATTTGTTTTGAACTTTGTGGTTGTGTTCACTAAAACCCTCACGAGACTTCACTCGTCCACTTGGGCCTACCGAGAGGTTTAAAAGGCTTGTTGTATATGCTAAATGCAATCGTGATTCCAACGAAAGTGATTTTTATTATTTTTTTTAGTTTTTGTTTTGTATTTTTAGTTTTAGTTAGCCGATGCAAACATGCAAGTGTGGGGAAGCACATGGAATTTTAGGTGCATATTTGATGATGTGCTTGGCAGGTTTACCTACAGTCTCCATATAATAATATTGAAGCACTATCAAATAATCTACCATCAGGTCTAAGTGAACTTTTTTGACTTTATTTGCTATTTTTGTTTTGCACTTGTGGGTTTGAAACAACTATGTGATCAGGGTGGTGTGATTCTATTGTTTAGGACTATGGTAGTTTGTTTAATCATGTTATATTATGTGTTTAGGCATAATGGGTAAAGTGAAATGCAAATGGGGATTGTAAAATGAATCAATCCATACATTGGGGACAATGTATCCTAAGTGTGGGGATGGGGGAACCCAGGCAGACATATTTTGGAGAAATGAAAATTTGGACAAAATTTAATTTTTTTTAAAATTTTCTCTAAAATATTAATAATTGGTTAAGGTTCTTGGTCATGGTTGATTCCCTAAATGTTTAACCCCCGATGGTTTGTGAATGTTGGAAAGGGAACGCCTAACTACGGGTGGCAAACTTTAGGTGTTATAACTTGCACATGTCACATCGGTAACCCAAACCCACCGTTTTCATATGTGAGAAGCCTGTTCTTTGTTATTGTTATATATATTTGCTTGTTTGAGTGTGCAATGATGTTTTCTAGTGGTAGAACTTGTGGGGTGCGTGCATCTTGAGACTCGAGACTGGGAATCACATCGAAGTGATTGAGGCATTAGGATCAACCGTAGAATAACCCCCTAGGACCCACCTACCCGATGTCTATTTCCTAGTAGCCAAGTTTGAGCATTTTCCATATTCATTTGTTTAAACCAAATTTTTGACTTATTAGCCTTTTGTTTAGCCTATTTCTTTGTTTACCCGTGTGATGGAACTTGAGTTAATTAGCAGTAGTAGTGTTAAGTTTGATTTGATATCATGTTTTGCAGTTGTAGTTGGGGATAGCTAAGGTTAGTGAATTCCATTGCGTTTTTGTTAAGTTATGTTCTTTTGTTCAAAAAGAAAAAAAAAAACAAAAAAAAAAAAAATGAAAAGAAAAGAAAATTTTGTCAAAATAGTTAAGTTTGAAAGACTGAAGTATTAGACAAGAAAAAGATTGTGATTTGAAGTATGTTGTAGTTAACTTAAGCTTCCCATCAACCTAGTCACTATATCCTAAATTATTCCTACCCGATCCTAAGCCTAACATTACAACCTTTGAAAAGCCCTCATGATTGGTGTGATATCTTGTGTTTGTGGGTGGAGAGGTGATTATCTTACAAGCCTATTGTGACATCCGGTAATTTTCCGTTACCAAACTCCGTTTGTTCCGTTAAGTCTTGCATACACGTGTCGGGAGCACACACTAGTTGTCGTTGAACGTTGGTGACTTAACAGTAATCAGTAATGTTAAATTGATGATAACTAAGTTAACAATGTGATTATTAAGTTATGCTTATGTGATTTAGATGTTAACTGTAATTTTATCGCGTAACGTGAAAAAGTGCATATTTATTTCGTGTGTTTTGTGATAAATGGGAATTATGCATGATTGTTATTTGTGATTAATAATAATTGTGTTTAGTAGTTAAAAACTATTTAAAAACTATTCAAAAAGCCTAATCTTTATAAAATACAAATTATAAGGGTTAAAAGGGTAATTATCATTAATAAATTTAATCAAAACCAAAATCCCAAACCCTAACCACCTACGGCCGCGACTTCATCCCCTCTCCCTCTCCCTTTGCGATTTCGGCCAAGAACACTAACAAAGCCACGGATTTGATCGATTTCAAGCATCACAACAAGTTAGAATCATCAATTGCAAGCCATTACACGTTTAAAGGTTAGATTTTTGTATGATTTGATGATTGTTCATGATTGGCCGAAAGTTCCATGCGAATTTGCAATTGATGGTCGATTACATGTTGTTTGTTGATGTTAATGTGTTTGTTAGATAGATTACATGTTAATTAACGTCAAGTATGCAATAAAGGTTGGATTTTTACGAGTTTTTATGGGATTTACATTAAGGCCGAAACCCTAGTTCGAATATTGCAATTGAAGGTCGATTTTTGGTTGTTTGTTGATGTTGTTATGTTAGTTATGTTAGATTGATGCTAGTTAACGTCGATTTTGCAAGAAAGCTTCGATTTTGATTTATGGTTCATAGGTTACTAATAATAGTAACTTTATTTTGCATGAATTGATGATTGGATGATGTATGAATGTTATGGATGTGTTTGTGATGATGATTAGATGCTAAGTTGATGTTATGAACAATTGAAAATCAAGAAGATGTGTTATAGTTCATACATTGCTAAAAATAGTAACTTTTGGTGTTGAATGTTGATGAATCATGATGATTAAGTGTTGTTGATCATGTTTAGATGTGGTCATGGACTTGAATTGGTATATAATTGATGAATTCATGAATGTAGTGTGAGTTTGATGAATTTGGGATGAACTTTCCCAAAAGGGAAACTTTAATTGTGCAAATCCTTGAATTGGATGATTTGAGCATGTTTGGGATATTAGGATCATGCTAGTGTGTTCATGGATGGTTTCTAAGGTGATTAAATGTGTTGTTTAGGTTATATGAATGTTGATTTGGTTTGTTACCTGTTTTGGCCTGTTGTGATTCGCATGACTTGTATGACAATTGGTTGTATGATGATCTAGGTAGTACATGTGGTTAATGATGTGCTATATGTAATCAAGTTGTATGTTGATCATGTATGACATACTGTTGTGTTAGTATTAACGAATTATCACCTATAATGTCACCAACGGGTCAAACGGGTCAACTGGGTCAAATGTGTCTTGTCTTTCTTAAACCTTGAGTTCCTTGGTTTGTAGAGCACTTAGGGTTTCGTGTTGATTTTGTATACACGTACTTATGTACTCTTGTGTTCTAGGTGACCTTTGAAGGTTGTCTTTTTCTTTCAAGTTAAGCTCTAGGTTAATTCTTGCGCGCATCAGGTGAGTTCTTGCCCCACTCATTTTACATCATCTCTTTTGGGGAGATAGCATACTGTTGATCATAAACGCTTTTATATATGAGTGTGTATAATATTGATATAGTGCTGTTTACCATGGAAAGTCCTCACACTTTCGGATTGTTAATATTGAATAGCGGGGAAATCTTGGGTAGTACTACTGGGTCTGACGAGCCCCACCTGTGCGACTCGAGGTCAAACGGGTGCAATTTTGTCCTAACACATATTCGTCACGACCTGGTAAGTCGTGACGGGAGGCAACAAACGTAACACAGTCAGCTTCGATCGCGAAATCACTATGATTAATATTTTTATGTTAATAGACTAGCTATCTATTGCAATACACTACTTATGCTCTGGAAACTGTTGATTGGTTTATATTTTAACGCAAACTCTTGAACTCACCAACCATGTGTTGACTTGTTTAGTATGCTATTCTCAGGTTAAGGTTGCCAGTTGCCTAGGAGCACGCACACAGCATCGTTGAGTTGTCTACATTGTTTGTTTACACATTTGGGTTTATTTTCCTATTAAACATTTGTGTTTGGGGCGCGTATGTTTTGCGCATTCTCTTTACATACTACTTGTTTTGAGTTTTCTAGTTTTAAAAACGCTTCCGCAGTATTTTAAACGTTAACTCTGGTTTTGTTTGTTAATCATATAGAGTCGTTCTTGGTAACTAATTACTGAGATCCTGGTATGTCACGCGCCTCGCGGTAAAACCCCGCTCGCGGATTTTGAGGGTGTGACAGATTGGTATCAGAGCCATTGGTTATAGGGAACTAGGTTGCATACACACACTAGACTATAACCGCACAGTTGTTAGTTACTTATCGCTTACTCTCCTTACTGTATACTCATTGGCATACGCAACACGTACTTCGCAGCATGGCATCGTCGTCCAGGAATTTAGGCAAGAGACCTGCACGATCTGAGTCACCTCCTACCTCTCCCGTACCTGATAGGGGATTTAACTGGCCTCGACATCCTTATCCTCCTAGCGAGATAGACTGGGATCAGCCTTTCATACCTCCTGAGCTCGATCCTCCGCGTAACTGGGATTTCTACCCCACTTACATAAACCGTATGGCTTATAGAGAGCGCGTACCACCAGTAGCACCTACACGACCTAGGACTAGGTCATCAACCGCCTCTACTTTGCCTACACTTCCTACCTTGAGCATCCCTCTGGAGCAGGCATTTGCAGCCCTAGTAGCCACACTGGACACAGAGCGACAGCGGATTAGAGGACTCACTGATGAGAACTCTGCATTACGATCTGAGATGCGTCAGCTGCGTTTCCAGGTAGATACGCTTCAGGAGCGACTTTCGATGGCCATTGGTGGACATCATACTCTGGCAGGCAACGTGGTAGCACTTAGTGAGCGCATGGACGCACAGGAGCACCATAATATGGAGATCGATAATAGGTTTGCTGAGTTAGAGGCACAGCTAGCAGCACTCCAGATTGCTGAAGCTCCTGCACCTTTGGTGGACCCTGATGAGGAAGACCCAGAAGAAGAACCCGAGGAAGCCCCCGAAGAAGAACCAGTAGAGATGGATGAGGACAGTGACGGATCTGACGTACTGGACTGATCCTACCTTTTAAATGACTTGGACTATGTAGTGTTTCTTTTCTTTGAAACCTATGTGGGAAGGGTTGTTTCCCACCCAACTGACAAACTTAAATTTTGACATTGATGGAATATTTTGTGACTCAATTGCAAATTATTTATCTTTGATTATTATTTCTGTTATAAATGTTGTGGTTGTGGTGAATGCATTATTTCTTATTGTTTACTGTACCTTGATGAGATTAATGTGTTGGATGTTACTCATTATTGTAATTGTGAATTTTAAAGTGAAATATGGACGCACGTGGACGAGGACGTGGGCGTGGTCGTGGACGTGGCGCCGGAGGCCGTGGAGCCGGAGCCATAAACATGACGCCTGCGGAATTGGCGGCATTAATTAATGAACATGTTCAGGCGGCAGTGGCTGCTGCCCAACCGGGACAACCAGCAGGTAAATGATAACAAGAGGTTAAACTGATTATCCTAGTTATTTGTCTAGGATATCTGACTAATGTTTGGGTTGTCAAAACAGGACCACCACCATGTACCTACAAGTCCTTCATGGACTGTAAACCCCATACCTACAGCGGGACGGAAGGAGCTGTAGGGCTTGTAAGGTGGTTTGAGAAGACAGAGTCTGTCTTTGCGAAATGCAACTGCCCGCCTGCTGATCAGGTGAAGTATGCCACCGGGACATTGGAAGGCGCAGCACTTTCCTGGTGGAATGCCCAGGTACAAATGCTGGGTCAAGCCATGGCCAATGAACTACCTTGGGATGATTCAAAGAAATCATGACTGAAGAATATTGCCCCCGGAATGAAGTGCAGAAACTGGAGATTGAGTTCTGGCAACTCAAAATGCAAGGCTCAGAAATTGAAGCCTACACAACTCGTACTCATGAGTTAGCCACTTTATGCCCAGGGATGGTGAATGAAATGCACAAGAGGGTGGAGCATTATATACGGGGATTGGTGCCTGAAATTCAAAGTATGGTAACTGCTTCTAACCCCACTACCATACAACAAGCTATCCGAACAGCCCACAGGCTGACTGACCAGGCAGTTGAGCAAGGTCGGTTACCTAAACGGGTGCGGTGGCAAGCGTGCCCGACCAGAAACGCAAGTGGGATGGTTCAAGCAACAAGGGATCGTCATCCAGTAGCCAATCTCAACCTCAACAACAGCAGCAAAGTCAGCAACAGCAACGGAAGTTCGATAACAACCGAAGCTTCAACCAGGCGCACTCAAATCAAGGACCCGGCGGGTATGGTGGAAGACTGCCGAAGTGAAACCGGTGTAACTACCACCATGTGGGTCGGTGTGATAACTTCAAGTGTCAACGTTGTGGGAAGATTGGTCACGCAGCCAAAGACTGTCGGGGTGAACTGATGAGAAAGCCACAACAATCACAAGAAACTCCGAAAGGTTGTTTTGAATGCGGAAAAGAAGGCCATTACAAACGCAACTGTCCCCAGCTTAAGAGGAATGGTAATGGTAACAACAACAATGGGAACAACAACAATAATAACAATGGCAACAACAATAACAACAACAATGGTAATGGCAACAACAATGGAGGCAATAACAACAATGGAGCCAAAGGAAGAGCCTTCGTCATTGGCTCAGGTGAGGCTCTAAACGACCCTACAACAGTAACTGGTAAATTTTCGGTTAATGGTTGTTTTGCTACTGTATTATTCGATACCGGAGCCGATAGAAGTTTCGTGTCCACTAGGTTCTGTAGTCTTTTAAGTGATATGCCCTCAGCCTTAGAATCTAAATACACCGTAGAGTTAGCTGACGGTACACAGATTCACGTAACGCATATTCTTAGAGACTGCAAGATAGAGCTTGCTGGTCATACATTCACCATAGATCTCATGCCTGTTACGTTAGGAAGCTTTGATGTGGTAGTAGGCATGGATTGGCTTTCCGATAAACAAGCAGAAGTCATATGCCACGAGAAGATCATACGGATTCCCCTTGGTGAAGAAGTCCTTACGGTCAGAGGTGATAGGAGTGGTGCGGTGATAGGCATCATCTCGTTTATGAAGGCACAAAAGTTGTTACGAAAGGGTCGACTAGCCATATTGGCACTCGTCACAGATAAACAGACTGAGGAAAAGAAGATAGAGGATATCCCCGTAGTTCGTGAGTTTCTCGAGGTGTTTCCGGAAGACCTTCCTGGATTACCGCCTCATCGTCAAGTTGAATTCCAGATTGAGTTGACTCCAGGAGCCGCTCCAATTGCGAGAGCACCGTACCGATTAGCTCCGAACGAACTGCAGGAATTATCCGCTCAACTACAAGAGTTGTTGGATAAAGGGTTCATCCGACCGAGTTCGTCGCCCTGGGGAGCGCCAGTTCTATTTGTGAAGAAGAAGGATGGTACATTTCGAATGTGCATTGACTATAGGGAACTGAACAAGGTTACTATCAAGAATAGATATCCCTTACCTCGTATCGATGATTTGTTTGATCAACTGCAAGGATCAAGCTATTACTCTAAGATTGATCTGAGGTCTGGGTATCATCAGCTGAGAGTTCGAGAAGAGGACATCTCGAAGACTGCTTTCCGTACACGATATGGTCATTATGAATTTTTGGTCATGCCATTTGGGTTGACGAATGCACCAGCAGTATTCATGGACCTCATGAATCGCGTGTGCAAACCCTATCTTGATCAGTTTGTTATCGTCTTTATTGATGACATACTGATATACTCAAGGACCGAGGAAGAACATGAGAAGCACTTACGTTTAATCTTGGAATTACTTAGAAAGGAACAACTGTACGCAAAGTTTTCTAAGTGTGATTTCTGGATACGTGAGGTACAATTCTTGGGTCATATTGTCAACGAGAAGGGAATACATGTTGATCCTGCTAAGATTGAAGCGATAAAGAATTGGTCTGTTCCTAAGACACCGAGTGAGATACGACAATTCCTTGGATTAGCGGGATATTATCGACGATTCATTGAAGGATTCTCTAAGATTGCACAACCTCTCACAGCCTTGACTCACAAGGGAACGACGTACAAATGGGGTGAGAGTCAGGAATCTGCTTTTCAGTTGCTGAAACATAAATTGTGTAGCGCACCAATATTAGCGTTACCGGATGGTAGCGATGACTTCGTAGTCTACTGCGACGCTTCTATTCAAGGACTTGGATGCGTCCTGATGCAGCGGGATAAAGTGATAGCATACGCCTCTAGACAATTGAAGATTCATGAGAAGAACTATACCACCCATGACTTGGAACTGGGTGCGGTAGTTTTTGCCTTAAAGATCTGGAGACATTACTTGTACGGTACCAAATGCACCATCTACACCGATCACAAGAGTCTTCAGCACATCTTTGAGCAAAAGGAGTTGAACATGAGGCAAAGACGCTGGGTGGAATTGTTAAACGACTATGATTGTGCTATTAAGTACCACCCGGGGAAAGCAAATGTAGTTGCTGATGCGTTGAGTAGAAAAGAGACTGCTAAACCTCGACGTGTGCGAGCTCTGCAACTAACGATTAGTACGCAATTACCTGAACAAATCCGAGAGGCTCAAACAGAAGCTTTGAAAATAGAAAACATTGGGTCTGAATCGTTAAGGGGTATGGAAAAACAATTGGAAGTAAAAGCGGATGGAATTCGTTACTTCATGGATAGGCTATGGGTACCTCTACACGGAAATCTGAGAGACTTGGTCATGATTGAGGCTCACAAGTCCAAGTATTCTATACATCCTGGATCTGACAAGATGTACCACGATTTGAAGGCGCACTATTGGTGGCCTAACATGAAAGCAGATGTAGCTACTTATGTGAGTAAGTGTCTGACCTGCTCGAAGGTGAAAGTGGAGTATCAGAAACCATCTGGTCTACTACAACAACCCGAGATCCCTATGTGGAAGTGGGATCAAATATCAATGGATTTTATTACTAAGTTACCTCGTACTTCTACGGGTTGTGATACAATATGGGTTATCGTGGACCGATTGACAAAATCTGCTCATTTCCTAGCGATAAAGGAAACAGATAAGATGGAGAAATTAACCCGACTTTATTTGAAGGAGATCGTTTCGAGGCATGGAGTACCGATCTCAATTATTTCTGATCGCGATTCTCGTTTCACATCACACTTCTGGCAGTCGTTGCAGAAAGCTTTAGGTACGCGATTGGATATGAGTACTGCTTATCATCCACAGACTGATGGTCAAAGCGAGCGTACTATACAGACTTTGGAGGACATGTTACGTGCTTGTGTGATTGACTTCGGGAATAACTGGGAAGTTCACCTACCATTGGTGGAATTTTCTTACAACAACAGTTATCACACTAGTATAAAGGCAGCACCTTTTGAAGCTTTATATGGGAGAAAGTGTAGATCACCAGTTTGCTGGGCTGAAATTGGTGATAGTCAATTAACGGGTCCCGAGTTAGTACACGAGACAACTGAGAAGATTGTTCAGATAAGAAACCGCATGGCCGCAGCGCGAGACAGACAGAAAAGCTATGCTGACAAACGACGAAAACCTTTGGAATTTCAGACAGGTGACAAGGTTTTATTAAAAGTCTCACCATGGAAAGGCGTAGTTCGGTTTGGTAAACGAGGAAAGCTAAATCCGAGATACGTTGGACCATTTGAGATAGTGGAAAGAATTGGTCCAGTGGCTATCGACTAGCCTTACCTGATTCATTGAGTGGAATCCATGATGTATTCCATGTTTCAAACCTAAAGAAATGTTTAACGGATGAAACGATGGTCGTACCACTGGAAGAAGTTCAAGTAGATGAACAACTACGCTTCATTGAGGAACCGGTCGAGGTGATGGATCGTGAGGTGAAAACGCTTAAGCAAAGCAAGATACCCATCGTCAAAGTTCGTTGGAACTCGAGACGTGGACCAGAATTCACGTGGGAACGTGAAGATCAAATGAAGCTTAAGTATCCTCAGCTATTTGAAAGGACGATGCCAGCCGGCGAAGGTATTGATTAAATTTCGGGACGAAATTTCTTTCAACATGGGGATGATGTGACAACTCACACGATTTCGATTTCCTTGTGCCAATGCAGTAGACCAGTGATGGAACACTCACCATGTAACGCAATTTTCGGGACGAAAATTCTTTCAACATGGGGATAATGTGACATCCGGTAATTTTCCGTTACCAAACTCCGTTTGTTCCGTTAAGTCTTGCATACACGTGTCGGGAGCACACACTAGTTGTCGTTGAACGTTGGTGACTTAACAGTAATCAGTAATGTTAAATTGATGATAACTAAGTTAACAATGTGATTATTAAGTTATGCTTATGTGATTTAGATGTTAACTGTAATTTTATCGCGTAACGTGAAAACGTGCATATTTATTTCGTGTGTTTTGTGATAAATGGGAATTATGCATGATTGTTATTTGTGATTAATAATAATTGTGTTTAGTAGTTAAAAACTATTTAAAAACTATTCAAAAAGCCTAATCTTTATAAAATACAAATTATAAGGGTTAAAAGGGTAATTATCATTAATAAAATTTAATCAAAAACCAAAATCCCAAACCCTAACCACCTACGGCCGCGACTTCATCCCCTCTCCCTCTCCCTTTGCGATTTCGGCCAAGAACACCAACAAAGCCACAGATTTGATCGATTTCAAGCATCACAACAAGTTAGAATCATCAATTGCAAGCCATTACACGTTTAAAGGTTAGATTTTTGTATGATTTGATGATTGTTCATGATTGGCCGAAAGTTCCATGCGAATTTTGCAATTGATGGTCGATTACATGTTGTTTGTTGATGTTAATGTGTTTGTTAGATAGATTACATGTTAATTAACGTCAAGTATGCAATAAAGGTTGGATTTTTACGAGTTTTTATGGGATTTACATTAAGGCCGAAACCCTAGTTCGAATATTGCAATTGAAGGTCGATTTTTGGTTGTTTGTTGATGTTGTTATGTTAGTTATGTTAGATTGATGCTAGTTAACGTCGATTTTGCAAGAAAGCTTCGATTTTGATTTATGGTTCATAGGTTACTAATAATAGTAACTTTATTTTGCATGAATTGATGATTGGATGATGTATGAATGTTATGGATGTGTTTGTGATGATGATTAGATGCTAAGTTGATGTTATGAACAATTGAAAATCAAGAAGATGTGTTATAGTTCATACATTGCTAAAAATAGTAACTTTTGGTGTTGAATGTTGATGAATCATGATGATTAAGTGTTGTTGATCATGTTTAGATGTGGTCATGGACTTGAATTGGTATATAATTGATGAATTCATGAATGTAGTGTGAGTTTGATGAATTTGGGATGAACTTTCCCAAAAGGGAAACTTTAATTGTGCAAATCCTTGAATTGGATGATTTGAGCATGTTTGGGATATTAGGATCATGCTAGTGTGTTCATGGATGGTTTCTAAGGTGATTAAATGTGTTGTTTAGGTTATATGAATGTTGATTTGGTTTGTTACCTGTTTTGGCCTGTTGTGATTCGCATGACTTGTATGACAATTGGTTGTATGATGATCTAGGTAGTACATGTGGTTAATGATGTGCTATATGTAATCAAGTTGTATGTTGATCATGTATGACATACTGTTGTGTTAGTATTAACGAATTATCACCTATAATGTCACCAACGGGTCAAACGGGTCAACTGGGTCAAATGTGTCTTGTCTTTCTTAAACCTTGAGTTCCTTGGTTTGTAGAGCACTTAGGGTTTCGTGTTGATTTTGTATACACGTACTTATGTACTCTTGTGTTCTAGGTGACCTTTGAAGGTTGTCTTTTTCTTTCAAGTTAAGCTCTAGGTTAATTCTTGCGCGCATCAGGTGAGTTCTTGCCCCACTCATTTTACATTATCTCTTTTGTGGGAGATAGCATACTGTTGATCATAAACGCTTTTATATATGAGTGTGTATAATATTGATATAGTGCTGTTTACCATGGAAAGTCCTCACACTTTCGGATTGTTAATATTGAATAGCGGGGAAATCTTGGGTAGTACTACTGGGTCTGACGAGCCCCACCTGTGCGACTCGAGGTCAAACGGGTGCAATTTTGTCCTAACACATATTCGTCACGACCTGGTAAGTCGTGACGGGAGGCAACAAACGTAACACAGTCAGCTTCGATCGCGAAATCACTATGATTAATATTTTTATGTTAATAGACTAGCTATCTATTGCAATACACTACTTATGCTCTGGAAACTGTTGATTGGTTTATATTTTAACGCAAACTCTTGAACTCACCAACCATGTGTTGACTTGTTTAGTATGCTATTCTCAGGTTAAGGTTGCCAGTTGCCTAGGAGCACGCACATCAGCATCGTTGAGTTGTCTACATTGTTTGTTTACACATTTGGGTTTATTTTCCTATTAAACATTTGTGTTTGGGGCGCGTATGTTTTGCGCATTCTCTTTACATACTACTTGTTTTGAGTTTTCTAGTTTTAAAAACGCTTCCGTAGTATTTTAAACGTTAACTCTGGTTTTGTTTGTTAATCATATAGAGTCGTTCTTGGTAACTAATGACTGAGATCCTGGTATGTCACGCGCCTCGCGGTAAAACCCCGCTCGCGGATTTTGAGGGTGTGACACCTATGCTCACTAGTTTGCATTATTAGTGAGTGTTCATAAATTACCAGCACATCTTTTGCTGAGTTCAGAAATTAAACTGAGTGGAGAGTTTCATTATGTGGGGTGTGATATGTGCAAGGGAGCAACCTAGAGTTTGGGGAGTTTTAGTTAGGTAATCCAACAGGTTAGAGGTTTGTGTTTGTTAATAGGTCAATTGCTAAATTCAGAATTAGGTGTGCCCATGAACCTTAATCGGGTTTAGTATTTGTGTGTCTGTGAGTTGAAAATCTAACTTGAACTATGGAGTTTTAAAAGCAACCTCGCTTGAGGGCAAGCGAGAAACAAGTATGGGGATGTGATGTAAGTTTGGAATGATGTTTATCATGTTTAAGTGTTAACTCTAATGTATTTAATATGTTTAAGTAGAAGAAATTGTATGGAATAAGTTAACTACGATGATATGGTGTTTTATAGGTAAAACACAATGATTTGAAGTGGCTTGGAGAATGCACATGGATGATAAATGAAGATCATGATAGATGAGGTGATAGAGAATTCAATTACAAGAATGTGGCCGCAAATGGGGACGGAAATGGAGTCCGAACGAAGAAGTTACGAAGAAAATAAGAATTGGATAAATGCTGTCCACCATGACTTACGGTGGAAAGATGACCTACGGTGGCCTGAAAGTATCTGGAACAGAAAGCCTCTACCATAACTTACGGTGGTCGCATGACCTACGGTACACGGCGCGCTGAAATCACTTATAAGATGGAATAATTAGGTTTTCAGATTAATCTTTCATTCCAAGCCGTTTCCAAGTCCCAGGAACGACCCCAAGTGATCCAAAAGGCTTCCGGAGGTGATTTCAAGGCTCAAGATTGTGTTTTTATCATTCGGTTTGAATCTTTAGAATTAGACACAATGTTTACATTGGATTTTGATTTGTTAATTTTCATTATCATGTCTAGCTAATCCACTTGTAATCTTCTCCGGGTAGTAAGGCTTATACTATGACTTGTTCTTGATGGTTTGTGGTTGAGTTAATGTTTGAACACGGTAGTTTAAGCCGAGTAACATTATTTATTGGTTGGAGATTCTAAAATACGTGTGTTGCTTTCAATTCAATTGTTCCATTTTGATTGTTTTAGATTTATTTTCATCTGGAAACATCAGTGTTGGATGGAATTGGGTATCATAAACGTAGGATATGATTCGAGTAGTTCTTTAACAACAGTCTCATTCAATCTATTTTCTTTACCCAAATCGAACCATTTATGTTTATATAACCATTAATAACTATCAAAGAAAGTCTAAGTAGTAAACCTGAACCCTGAGAGGATTACCCTTCTCATCATTATTTGCAATTAAATTACTTGTTAACATCGTTACTTCTCATGATTAGTTAGTTTACAAATTCTTTGTAATCAA
Source organism: Flaveria sonorensis (assembly GCA_025506505.1). Classification (NCBI taxonomy): domain Eukaryota; kingdom Viridiplantae; phylum Streptophyta; class Magnoliopsida; order Asterales; family Asteraceae; genus Flaveria; species Flaveria sonorensis. Next base: position 54,411,914 of record CM046424.1, read on the forward strand.
GCTACAAACTTTTGAATTTGGAAAACACTTTCCACATATTCCCTGTGGATCGGCCCGACTTACCCTAGCTATCTTAGGTGAGTTTAGACCATTATAAATTGTTTTTGATTAGGCCTGACAACCCGCATCAGTAATCGCTCACGGTTATAAGATGAATAAGTAGAAGATATGATCAAATGAAGTTGAACACAAATGTAAATAATATTTAGTGTATTTCTCTCTGATTTGAAATAATTACAATGAGTGTGAAATCAAGAAAATGAGAAAAAGCTACTAAGATACATTACAAAACATCTATTTATACTAAACTATGAAGTTCTCGCACGACTAACAGGTTCTCGAGCGACTTCCATGTCTTCGTGCGAGAAGCAAGTTATCGCGCGACTTAATCTTCTTTATCTTGATTTGAATTCCCGAGCCTCTAGGTTCAATCCCTACAATCTCCCCTTATGCTCGGTAAATCAATGCTTTAGAAGTCCGTGTCATCCATTTTGAAATTGCCTCCGTATGCATACATCTTGTTATCCAGGGCCTTCGTGATCATCCAACCAAACTGTGCTGCTATGAAATGAACAAATTCATCAGCTGTAATTGGACAAGCCTGCAACCTCATCAAATCTTCTTTTCCAAACTTAAGCAAATCCACAGGGTCGATGACACGGTAATCTTTATCCACACAATGTATCAAGGCGTTCCCCGTCTCCTTCTTACAACTCCACCACATTAGCTTAGACAAGCTATTAACTGGCACAAGAGCGTGTATAGGGATCTTTCTAGCATATCTCAGATGCTTGAACACTCATATCTTCATAGGTTTGTTTATCTTAGGATCTATACGTGTCTCATCTTCAATAACTTTGGATTTGGCTGTCTTAAAGTCTTTGAAGTTGGTCTTGCTTTTCCTTCTAGATCATATTTCTAATCCAATTCCCTTTGCTATAATTACTTGGGTTAATGAACGGAACACGACCCATAACATATAAATCTGACGCTCTGAGTGTATGAAAATCGTGTTCGTCCTGATAATACTTAATAGCTCCACCCTTTCTCTTGATCACATACATCTTCTTTTTTGCATCATATGCCCAGCTAATAATAGGTTCTGAGTTTCCATACCTTATGAAAGGCTTAGAATTTCTCAGCGTGTGAATGTAAGCCGGGGGAGGAGGAGCAACAACTGTAAGATTTCCGACCTGATGCACAACACTTTGACATGTTACATTAGCTATCTCGTCAGTCGTTTCTTGAGTGCTCGACTCTCCAATGATCTCCCCTTCTTCAACTAAAATATCTGAGAACAAGTTCTTAATACTATTTCTAAATATATCTATGCAGTTTATGGTTTCTTCCAAATCATCAAATGTTCCAAAGTCTTCTTCTGACTCCTCAGCTATAATCTTTTGCTGGAAAGTATAAAATTCTCTCTCATAAGCTTCTTCAATAGCTGGATCTAATGGTGTATACTCAGTGGTATCATCGGGACTTGGTCCGGAGACATTGTCAGTACCTGATGGTCCAGATGCACCAGCTGCTGAACCCAAATCTCATCCTTGATCCTCATCATCCTTCTTATCATCTTTCTTACCATCATCACCCTCATCACCATCATCACCATCATCATCTTCATCATCATCAACCTCTTCTTCATCACTACAACCATAATAAACCAGATCCAAATAATCATCATCATGTACTGGGTTTGGAATAGGAACATCATGTTTAGGCTCTACAAACGCCTCTCCAGTATAAACCACAGGTTGATTCTCAGTAGCCATAGATTGATGATCAATAGGTGGCTCTTGATCAACATTAGTAGTCTCTATTGTCCTTTCTGTAACAACAAGATCAACATCATGCTCTGTAGTATTAGCAAAATCTTGAGCAACTTTGGGATCAACAATTTGCTATCCACTTGATTCTCTAAATTCCATCGTATGTTGTTGTGTAGACGAAAAAGGTACACGGGAAGTGAGATCTCTTAAGTTCTGCTCTAGAATCTGAACATAGCTAAATATGAAATGTTGCTGATGTTCAAGATTCTTTATCCTCTCATCTTTCTCAAACAACTATCTCTACATATCATCAATAATTTATGTCTTCTCTAACATCTCCTTCTCTAAGGTATGTACAAGCTCTTCAAGAGTAACACGTGTAGGTAAACTAGTTGAAGCACTAGCACCGTGTCTTTGCTCAGGAAGAGTGTTTAGAAAATCTTCCATGCATGCAGACTCATCATTTCCCTTGACCTCTTAGAGGAGTACTTAACACATCATCAGTTGTGGGCACTGCAGATGATGTTATAGTGGTTGATTTTGTAACAATCACAAGAGTCTTTATTGGTGTAGCCTCACTAACTGTGATTGGAGTCTCTGATACAGGCACATCCTCATCAGTCGACACAGTGGTCACTGGGGTCTGACGCCTTTATAACACACCTTGTTCTCTACCCCTTGCACGTGGACTTTCACCTACTCTCCTAGCCATCCTCTGCTTTCTTCCCCGAGTAGAGGGTAAATCTTTAGGAACAAAGTCAGCGTCACGTTCCTCAGCAGTGCGTTTGGCAGGTGTTTCTCGCACTCTGGGACATTCTTGCAGGACATAAGGTACGTTCCCAATTTGGTCACTGCCAGTTTCGCTCCCAAAACTAAAACATGAGTCTATCTTTGCATCTATAAACATTCCTGCTGGTTGTGAGCTTTCTGGAGCATATTCAGGAACATTAGTCAAAGGGCCAGCTTGCTCAGCTTGAGTGACCACTTCTTCAGTCTGTTATGCATGTCCATAATAATCTTCAACAAATCTCCCGAGTTTAGCAAAATGTGAACCATCCCATGCATTCCCTCTTGCTCCCACTAAGTAAGTGAATATATCTTTCTTCATCACTATAATGACATAGGTAGATGAGTCAGATAGTGCTAGCTCAGGGTGAGCATCATTCACTATTATCTATACAAATCGAGGTTACATAATGAATTTCTTCCCTAAAATGGCTATAACATTCTTCTGCATCTCCGCAAATATCGCCTTGGATATGCTGTGTGGTAAATCATCGACAAGTGATATCAGCAGGGATCCGAAAATAGCACTTAGTCTATCCATGCCAGCCTTTAGGTTGTTAAGACAATGAATCACCACATAAAACAAGTACTTCCAGAGAGCATAATGGCGTAAAAGCATAATCGCAATCAATGGTAAGTACTTATTCTCAAGTGAAGGATATATGTGATCATATCCCATTCTCTTCAAACAATCTCTTGCCATATCATCATTAATCTTGACAGGCGCATTAGGGTGATCCTCCAATAGTAGAACACTGTTTATCACTTCGGCGGTGATAACAACCTGCTTCCCCTTAACTATTGCAGATATACACGGTTCACCCTGCTCATCTCTCTCATTGGCAGTCGTTTGCCAAAACTGATCAATCACATCTCTGTAGATGGTGGGATTAACTATGATATCTTGATGAATCCTTGATGTCTTGAGTCCATTGATCAAGATATGAATAATGCCTTGTCTTCTGGAACATCTCCAAGATAAACCATTGCATTATGGTTCTTATTGAAAACCATAGGTCCCGCCATCTAAAAAGTTAATCAATCTTGTATAAGCACACAATAAAATTTTCACACTTAAAAAAATTTCCAAACTTAGAAAAGTTTCACACTTAGAAAAATTTTAAAAAGTTAAACTTATTGCGCAAAAACATCAAGTACTCACGCAAAAACATTAACTTTTCAGATTCAACTTTTCGTGCAGCAAGAGGGGTTTTCGCATGAAACTGAATTTGACCAGAAGTCAACTTCTTGCTCGACAAGCCTGCTTTTCATGCGAGTAGTTCTGTGCGAATTTGAACGTTATCGCATTTGTTCATATTCAACATACTTTTCGCATGCGATAAGTCTGTGATTTTTCAGATTTTCAATTAATCATTTTCAGAGTGTTTCAACATATACAACATGTTCATTAGGTGTCGATTAAGTCATTATTAAGGTTTAAGATGTTAATTTTGTTCAAATTTAAGGTGTAAAAGTCCTTTAACTTTCGGTCATGCTTTAAACACACTCAAATCTAAGCTATTAACATCAATATACCCTATTAATCTCTTTAGAATCAATAGGCGACCACAATGAACACTAATATTAAGACAAACGATATTTGAACACTTAGAATTTTGAGATAAGTTTTCAGAAGGTTTTCGTGCGAATAGTGTACTTTTTGCTCAACTGTACTTTTTATAGCCTTTTGACTTCTCGCACGAGAAGTTAGAGATCTCGCACACAAAACTTTTCGCATCTTGAACTTTTCGCATGCGAGAAGTTCCATTTTCTTTAAGCTTAAAAAATTTTCAACTTTTCAAATTTATTTATCTTGTTAAGCCATTTGATTTGTTTATGAGAAAAAGTATGTTTAACTAAGTGTTTACAATTATCTAAGAACCCTTAATTTTTTGCAAAATTTTGTAAAAACAAAACAATTGTAAAAACAAATTTTAACCTAAAAACAAACTGATATTTTCTTTATACTTATAACTTTATTCTTTTTTTGGTGAATTTTCAAGTATAGGAACATAGTTGTCATGAAATTGATCATAAACATCTTTAAGCTTTATTTGAAATAAGACCAGTTATGTTGATTGTCAATATGTTGTATCCATTTTAAACTTAGACTTCAATTCTTACTAGAACACATTCTGTGATATATATCATGTTTAGATTGATTTGTATGAAGTCTGTGAATGTCACAATCATAAATCCTGTAGAACCTTATCCAGCTTTAAGACACTATTGAGATTTCAAGTCACCCCAACTTGACTTAAACCTTTTACCTTTGATCAACCATTTTTAGAATTATTTTTCTCTATTATAATATCTATTTAGAGCATAACTAGCTTGAGAATATTTCTGAACATAGAATATTAACAAGCTTTAGGACTTATTAACTGCCAGTCTGACTTATATTTTACCCTCGCGAGATGTTTAGGACTTAGATGCCAAGTCGGACTTACATGTCCCATATTTTGATTTTGCCTCCTGTGTCAGAACATATTCTCAAAAAGAAAATATTTATCGTATAGTATGTATTTCTATAACATATCTTTTATTATTGTGCACATTGGCATCTTTTATTTCTATATAACCTTTATGGCAACTTTTTTGCTCTTTTTGTTTATGTTTATTTTATCTTTTGTTTTTGCTTGTCATATCATTTTCATCTTTTGATATATATATATATATATATATATATATATATATATATATATATATATATATATATATATATATATATATATACTGATTCAAATGATATCAGGCTTGAGTATTACTAGACTATAACTCTCAGTCTATTTTAGCATGGAGTCAGAGTCCACAAAACCTTGATGAGTAATCCAATTCAAACATAAAGAATTTACTTCCAGTGTGTCACAGATCATAGTGCTTTTTAGTCTTGAAAGTCAAGCCTATCAACATATCAAACATAATCCAAGTCAGTTTCTTTCAAGCTTTTAGAATGTAATGAATCAAAATCACAAAAGATGTATTATCATTTCCTATAAATCCTTGAAAGTTTAATTTTCTCAAAAAAATAAAAAAAATATTTTTGTAAATTTTCTTTACTCCCCCTAAGAACAAAATCTTTTTCAAGACATTTTTCAGATTTTCTCCCCCTAAAATTGTGATTATCTGCAAGAAAATAACAATTTTAACTAAAAATGAAAACAATTTTTGAAAAGGGTGTATGGATAATCGTTAACCAAAGTTAATCATTCCCAGAGAACGGACTAAAAAGTCAAATCTGGAATGATGAAATGTCTTAGTAAACAAATCAGCAATGTTGTCATCTGATTAAACTGATTCCAAATGGATAAGTTTTCAATCAAAACAGTCACGTATAAAGTGCATGCGGATTTTAATGTGTTTTGTCTTTGAATGTTGGATCAGATTCTTCACAATATTTAACACTATAGTGTTGTCACACAAAATTTTGGTGTCATAAAGATTAAGGCCATAATCAAGAAGTTGTTGCTAAATCCAAACAATATGAGAGCAACAATTTGATGCAGCCATATATTCAGCTTCTGCAGTGGATATGGATACCGTCTGCTGCTTCTTGCATTGCCAAGAAATTAACCTGTTGCCAAGAAATTGACAGCCACCAGTGGTTGATTTCCTATCCAAGTTACATCCTGCATAATCACTGTCAGTATAAGCATACAAATTGAAATTAGAATTTTTTGGATACCCAAGATCGAGTGTTGGTTGACCCTTGAGATATTTGAAAATCTGCTTAACAGTTTTCATGTGAGATTCCTTCGGATTACTTTGATAACATGCACACTGACAGACAGGAAACATGATGTCTAGTTTGCTAGCAGTGACATACATCGGAGATCCGATCATTAATCGATACAGATGCTGATCAACGTCATCACCCATGAGATCTGGTGTTAAAGTAGGATGAGAAGTCATTGGAGTGGGAGTTGTCTTGGAGTCTTGAAATTTGTATTTGTCGAGGATACTGTGAATATATTTTTCTTGATGTATCAGTATTCCCTTATCATCTTGTTTAAATTGGATACCCAAGAAAAATGATATTTCCCCAAGAGAACTCATCTCAAATTTCTTTTTCATCATAGTTTCAAATTCCTTGCACAAATCATCATTGGTAGACCCAAAGATAATGTCATTGACATAACTTGAACAAGAATAAGATTATCACCAGTCTTCCGTAAGAGTAAAGTTTGATCAATAGCACCCCGTGTATAACCATTTGCAAGCAAATGTTACTGGCATACCAAGCTCGAGGTACTTGATGTAAGCCATATAGTGCATTGTCTAACTTATAAACATATCTCGGATGATCTGGATTTTTAAAACCAGGTGGTTGACAAACATAAGTTCTTTCATTCATCTCGCCATACAAGAAAGCAGTTTTGACATCCATTTGATACACTTTGAAGTTCTTGTATGAAACATATGCCAGAAAAATACTTATAGCTTCTAGTCTTGCAACAGGAGTGTATACTTCTTCATAATCAAGACCTTTAATTTGATACAATCCTTGAACAACAAGTCTAGCCTTTTTGCAAACAATCACATCTTTTTCATCTGTTTTGTTCTTGAAAATCCATTTAGTACCAATCGGCAACTTACCCATTGGTAGTTCACAAATGCCACACATTTAGCTTCTTGAATTGCATCAGTTCGCCTTGCATAGCCTCAACCCAACTATTTTCTTTTAATGTCATCTCAACATTCTTGGGCATAATTTGAGATATAAAACATGAATACAAACATGTATTTATTGTGCCCGATTGGCTTAGAGTTCGTACACCTTGTAATAACGGACAAATGATTGCTTCAGTTGGATGGTTTTTATGAATTCTCAGATGAGGAATGGTATTGTCAGAAATAACTTCGTCTAACTTAGACATATGACCAACTGTTTCTTCAGCATTGTTCCCCCTTCAGGTTGATACACAATATCTTCCTCTTGAAGAATATCATTATCAACAGATAAATATTAAAATGGAACTCGAATTGTATCAATCAGATTAATTTGAGTAAAAGAAGAACTTTGATCAGAAACCTGTGATGCTTGTTCAACAACTGGATCAGAATGAGTTAGATCAAATTCAGAAACAGAGAGTGGAACAACTGTGACATTTGAAGAAGAAGGTATATCTGAAGATTTTCCTATTGCTGAAGATGAGATAGATCCAACATCATTAGCGAAAATATCTTGAATTGATGAAGTCAAAGGTGGATTAGCTATAGAAACAACAGATGATCGATTAAATGTTTCAAATAATGAAGCATAATCATATACCCATGAAGGCACTGAACCCGCATCTGTTTTGTTAGATTCATGCTAATCAATATCAAACAACTTAATTATTTGTTAAGATCTTTTATTATAAACCCGGTATGCTACTTTGTTGGCTGAATATCCAACAAAATAACATTCATCAGCTTTTTCATCGAATTTTGATTAAGAACAAATGTGTTTAATAAAGTACAACAACATCCAAAAGTTTTGAAATATTTGACTTTTGGTTTATGTTTGAAAAAGTTTTCATAGGGAGTCATGTTTTGTTGTTTGTTGATTAATACACGATTCTGAATATAACATGCGGTGTTAACAGCTTCAGCCCAAAAGAATAACAGTAATTTGGCTGCTGGTAACATTGTACTGGCAGTTTCAGTTAAAGTTCTATTACATCTTTCAGCAACTCTATTTTGTTGTGGAGTTCCTGCAGAACTAAATTATCTTTCTATCCCCTTTGAATCATAAAATTTATTCAGTGTGTGATTGCAAAATTCGATTCCATTATCACTTCGAATGCACTTGATGGTTTTGTCAGTCTGATTCTCTACCAGGGTCATGAACTTTATCAGCAAGTGAGGTGTCTCATCTTTGGTCGCTCAAAAGAAAACCCATGTAAATTTGGAAATCCATCAGTAATAACCAAACAATATGCATGATGTCCTAAACTCAAAACACTAACTGGACCAAATAAATCCAGTGTAAGGTGGTGTTTGTTTTTTTCCGAAAAGGTCTGCGTGACCTCTTATGTCTGCGTCGCGCAGACCACACGCAGACATAAGGCTCTATAGTGTGTTTGTTTTTTCGAAGACATTTCATTAAAAAACATCTGCGTAAGGTCTGCGTGAAGAAGACATAACCTCACCACTTCTAACATCTTCTACCCTCCTCCTTTCCCCTCACCATATTCCAGCAGCCACCGCCGGCCCACCTGTAACACCCCGAATTTTATTAAAAAGAAAACGAAAAGAAAAGTATCTAGAAGGAAAAGACAATGGATACAAAAGGAAGGAGTCAAAGTGCAAAAGTGCACAAACTTCATTATTTTAACAATAAAAGGGGTATGGCCACCCTTAAAGCATATATCTGCTTTTTGGACTCTCGGCCAAAAGAAGAAGAAGAAGAAATTGTCGATTTTTGAGAAGAAGAAGGGAAGAAGAAGTTGCAAAGGTGAGTTTCTAGAACCCCTCTTTTATGGATTTTTAAAGTATTTAGGGCTATTGTGCATACTTGGTTAACCCTTTTAAAGTTAATCGAATGTTTCAGTTGTTGTTCGACCGTATCTGCTGTGGTTGTGTGCTTTGTTGATGTTATAGATGTTAGAATTGTTGTTAGCATGTTTTAAGGGCCTTAGAATGTTAGATCTGTGTTTGGGTAGTGTTAGAATGATTATCGGATGTTTTGGGTAGTTAGAAATATGTTCAGAATGATCCCATGTCCCAACTGATTTTATGCTAAGTGTCCTCATGCGCCCAAGGTGATGCGCCTAAATAGTGCCGATGCGCCCAGGTCATGCGCCCAAAAAGTAGCCATGCGGCTAGAAAACTATCCAGGTGACTAAGTGTTAGCCATGCTTCCAAATAGTAGTCATGCGCCCAGAGATTCTTTCCTGCGACTAAGTGTTGAGCACCTGAATAGGGCTCATGCGCCCAAATAGTGCTGATGCGCCCAGGGGCTTTTATACTTGGAATTTTCTGCTTATGCGCCTGGGATGTTCAATGTGCCTCGTTTTAGACTTAGGGTTTTCTAAGGGCTTTAAGAGGTGGTTGTTTGAGATAGGTTCAGTTGTGGTGTGTTGGCTTATACTTGATGTATGTATGATGTTGTGATGTGGTTTTGTGTGTGTGTGATGCGTTATCTTTCTTCATTAAACGGTTTGCAAAACGTATGTATTATGTTATAATGTACGTTGTGTATTATGTTATGACTTTACATGGTATGATGTATGAATGTGCATACGTAAAGTATTATGTAATGAAGTGGAAGATAACAATAATGAAAAGTGGAACGTAACAAAGAATGAAAGTCTTGCAAGCGAATTCACATGAGGTCCACAACCACTAGGTTGTTAGCTCAACTGTGTGCGGTTTAGCTAACCCGTTGGGTGCACACGGGGAGCCTATCCTTGAGATAGACTCGAAGGGAGTTCAATCATTGAGATTGGCTCGAAGGGAGTGCAATCATTTAGATTGGCTAGAAGGGAGTTCAATCATTGAGAATGACTCGAAGGGAGTTCAATGCTTGAGATTGACTCGAAGGGGATCCTTGTCACGTACCCTGGTACTGTCTTCGTTAGGAGACGGGGGTTTTGCATGTGACAGGATCCATATGAAGGTATACGATAATAATGAGTGAAAGAAGGAATGAATGAATGATGATGAAGATAATAATAAGTATTAAAAATGTGTACGTATGATGTGTGATCGCGTAGGATTGCGAAGGTTATGTTTTAACGAAAGTAATGTATTTTATTTATAAAATTAGAATTTTGTATGCATGATAGTTGGTAGGTATTTTGTTGATGCCGAGGAGTTGCAGGCATGGATGCATAAGCTACTGGGAGCATTTCGAGGATGGCATCCATGTTTTGACATGTTAATGTATTTTGAAATATAAACAAGTGTTGTAATATAATGAATTAATATGTTTTTGTTATTAATAAAAGTTTTTAAATTCCGCTGCAAATGTAATATACGATTTATTTAAAATGTTTTATGCGATGACGGTCTAGCTGTAAGTGTCCCGGGAATGGGGCCTTACAAGTTGGTATCAGGGCCAAAGTTTAAGAGAATTGGGTAAATATTTTCAAAAACCTAATCTTAAACTATGAATGGGACGAAAGGAAAGGATGCCAGTCCTAGTAGCTATGTGCCTGCACGTAAAAGTTTTAAGTAAAGGTTTTATGTAAGTTAATGTTAACCGGCATTATATGCGCATGTTATGTGGCTTGTGTGCTTTTGTGTAGATTTAGATAGTGATGTAGTCAGGATAGGAAATGCTTGGGGGATGAAGAGTAAAGTAAGTGGCTAATCACAACCGGCCACTGTAATTAGGGACTTACTATACTTGACATAACTCGAGCTACTACCTTGATTGACCGTGTTGGTGTTTGAATCTTGTAGTATTTAGATGGCTGGCAGTAGGTCTTCTGAGGCTTCGCGAGGTGGAGGTCGTGGTGGACGTGGTGTTAGGCCGCGTGTCATGAGGAGCAGGGCTAAGATTGCTGAGATGGCACCTGAAGAGCCAGAGTTTCATCACCAGGATGGTGAAGATGAGAGTGCCAATCCGAGAGCCTCAATAAAAGAGGCAGTAGCAGAGGAAGTCCATCAGGTCATGCAGTCAATTCTGCCGACTGTAGTGACCGAGGTTATTAGGGCAGTGAAGGAGGATGAGAAGAGGAGGACTGCTAGACGAGGAGGCGAGGAAGGAGGTTCAAAGAGAAGGGAGCAGCCAGAGACTGATATGGTTGTTTCTAGTGACGATGAGAGGGAGGAGGAAGCTGCGCGGGAGACCGCGAAGGGATGTAGCTATGGAGCATTCCAAAGGTGTAGGCCCCCTATGTTTGATGGAAATGGGAGTGCTGCTGTTGCGCAATGTTGGGTGAGAGAGATGGCAGCGGTACTTGACATCAGCGAGTGTCGCGAGGATCAGAAGGTGAAGTTTGCTACCCAATCATTTGTGGATTCAGCCTTATGCTGGTGGGACAACATTGTCCAAGCCGAGGGTACCAGAGCAATCGGGAGGATGAGGTGGAAGGAGCTTAAAAGGTTGGTAATTGAGGAGTTTTGCCCTCTTAGGGAGCTTGAAAAAGTTGAGAGAGAGTTCCTGTAGTTGGTGGCGGGAACGATGACGCACCAACAGTACACGACGAAGTTCAACGAGATGGCAAGGCTGGTACCAGATCAAGTGACTCCTGTGTCACGAAAGGTCAAAAGGTATATTCAAGGTCTGCCAGCAGATATCCGCAGACAACTGATCGCTGCCCGGCCAGGTACATTTAGGTCGGTTGTCGATTTGGTAGGGAGGTTGTACGACGAGCGAGAGGCAGTGTCTATAATGGATGGAGAGGAGGAGCGAGGTTATGATAAGAGTGAGAGCGGAAGGCGAGATAGTGATAATGGTAAATTTGTGGCTGGAGGTATGACGATGAGGTCCGATGATCGAAAGAGGATAACTGAGAGGGAAGAGGTACGCAAGAAATGTGGGAAGGGGCATGTGGGAGAATGTAAGCAGGGATTGAATCTTTGCTTCCAATGCGGGAAGGAGGGCCACCTGGCGAGGGTTTATTGCACGATGAGATGCTACAGGTATGGTGAAGGTGGACACAGGAGCAGAGACTGCACGAAGTCAACGGCTGAGAGCTCCGAGGCAAGGCAATGGGTTCGAAATGAGGAGAACAGAAGATGAAGGTTAGAGCATTTGCCCTGACCGGGAGGAGGCTAGAGCGGACTTTGACTTGACGTCAGGTACATTTCTGGTAATTTAAATTTGTCCATCTAAGGTTTGATGGTGGTACTAGTAGTAGTTTCATTCCTGCTGCCTTTATGTGGTAAGTTGCATGCTAGGAGTAGAATGACCGATGAGCCCTTCGATATAGAGATTGTTATTGGTAAGTCCACTAGGTTGCCTGATGCCATAGAGGATTACGCGATGGAGTTGAGAGAGCGCATGTTTCCTGCTAGACTGTTCAGGACAAACATAGGTAGATAGACGTACTCCTTCGGATGAATTGGCTAGAGTCTATGAGCCAAACACCGAGTGTTGCAAGGAGATGGCTTGATCAACCGCGCCCGACAAGAGTTCGGTGCTGACCTACGACGATGAAGTAATAATGAAGGCCTCGCCATGGTAAAGGATCATTCGAATTAGGAAGCAAGGAAGGCTAATGCTAAAGTATAAAGGGTCATTCTAAATCATTGCTCAACTAGGAGAAGTGACACATCAACTGGAGCTACCCGACGTGTTAAGTGGAAGTCATTTGATGTTCCATGTATCTCATCTAAGAAAGTGCTCAATCAATGAGGATGTGATCGTGCCACTAGAGAATACTGGGATTGATGAACGATTCAACTACGTGAAGCAACTGATGGCCGTCTCTGATAGAAGGAGAGGAGAGCTAAGAGGAAAAATGGTTTCACTTGTGCGGGTACAGTAGAGCCCATAAAGGGACTAAGTCTACGTGTAAGATCAAGGAAGAGGTGAGACAGCCTTACCCGTAACTGTTCGAGAAGCGACAGGTTTTGGGGACAAAACCTATATAAGGGGGGTGGACTTGTAAAACCCCGAATTTTATTAAAAAGAAAACGAAAAGAAAAGTATCTAGAAGGAAAGAAAATGGATACAAAAGGAAGGAGGCAAAGTGAAAAAGTGCACAAACTTCATTATTTTAACAATAAAAGGGGTATGGCCGCCCTTAAAACATGAATCTGCTTTTTGGACTCTCGGCCAAAAGAAGAAGAAGAAGAAATTGGGGATTTTTGAGAAGAAGAAGGGAAGAAGAACTTGCAAAGGTGAGTTTCTAGAAACCCTCTTTTATGCATTTTTAAAGTATTTGGGGCTATTATGCATACTTGGTTAACCCTTTTAAAGTTAATCGAAAGTTTCAGTTGTTTTTCGACCGTATCTGCTGTGGTTGTGTGCTTTGTTGATGTTATAGATGTTAGAATTGTTGTTAGCATGTTTTAAGGGACTTAGAATGTTAGATTTGTGTTTGGGTAGTGTTAGAATGATTATCAGATGTTTTGGGTAGTTAGAAATATGTTCAGAATGATCCCATGCGCCCAACTGATTTTATGCTAAGTGTCCTTATGTGCCCAAGGTGATGGGCCCAAATAGTGCCGATGCGCCCAGGTCATGTGCCCAAATAGTAGCCATGCGCCTAGAAAACTATCCAGGTAACTAAGTGTTGGCCATGCGCCCAAATAGTAGTCATGCGCCTAGAGATTCTTTCCTGCGACTATGTGTTGAGGTGCCTGAACAGGGCTCATGCACCAAAATAGTGCTGACGCGCCCAGGAGCTTTTATACTTGGAATTTTCTGCTCATGCGCCTGAGATGTTCCAGGTGCAGCTGTAAGCATCCCGGGAACGGGGCCTTACACCACCCGCCACCGCCGGCCCCGCAGCTACCTCCGGCCACTGTCGCAGCCCTCCCATTATAACCCCCCGTCGTAGCCCCCCGTCGCCGCCTCCACCATCACCACCGCCGCCTACTACAGCCTCCAACATCCTAACCCCCTTTAAACCCACACCCAAAACCCGACCGCAAAGACCGTCACAGCAAGGTGTGCATCACTAAGGGGCCACGAGACCGTCGTGTTCATCTTGCAGCTCACACCGCCATTCAATTTTACGACGTACAAGACCGCTTTGGGTTCAATTGTCCCGGTAAAGCCATCGATTGGCTCATTAAGAAAGCTCAATCCGCCATTAATGAACTTGCAGAGCTTTTGCCATGGAAACCCACCGGTGGTTCAACCCCAATTGTGGATATTGAGAAAAACCCTAACGATGAAACCCTAAATTACCATCAATCGAGTCAATTGGAGGAGCACCAAGATGAAGAAATTGTTGGTAATCACATGGGTGATGTTCAAAATTTGAGATTTTTGCATGCATCGATTGATTCAATCAAGTCTTTTTTTTCTTCGTCTACGATGAACAACAATGGTTCTGCAGGTGCACAATTTCATCACAGTTTTAGTAGTTAGAATGAAGATTTGAAGCACTCTCTTCAATCATTTCAAGAGGGTTGAGAAGAATGTTGGTGGGGGAGAACACACCATACTCTTTCGTCTTTCATGGCATCATTCATGGGTTTGCAGGTGCTAAGCTTTGAGGAGTATATGATTTTTGACTTCTTCTTGTAAATACTAGAAAATATATCATTTTTCTTTCTTTAATCCACCGAGGTGTCGAAGAAAGCTCAAGAAGCGATTCAGAGCTCTGGGTTTGATACTCAACCTGTGCAGTATGCAGATGTTAAAAAACAAACAATCTTCTTCTTGCAGACTGCAGACGTTTGGTCCACCTCTTCTCCTGTAGATGTCTGCAGATGTGGTCCGCAGACTGCAGACATTTTTTTACAGAAAAAATAAATAGCACCTAACAGTTATAGAACAAAGTCAATCTTGGTATTGGCAACTGGTTTATGAGGAAGTTTGTGTTATTTGCCTTTTGAACATGACAGACAATGTTCAGTAAGTTGAAATTCTTTCAAAGGTAGGCCTACAACATGATTTCCTCTAACCAACTTGTTTATATTTTTAATGTTTACATGGCCATGAAGACGATGCCATAACAATGAATCACTTTCCAAGGCTTTAGATAACAAACACGACGTAGTTACAAATGAATGTGAACTATTAATGTCAAGTAAATACGTGTCTTTGTCTCTCGGTATTCTCAATAAAATCCATTCATCAGGAATTACAAATCCAGGTTTTAAAATAAGACATTCTTTATCAGTGAAGTGTATTGAATACTTTTTGTCACACATTTGAGGGACACTTAACAAATTTTGTTTAAGTTCCTCTACAAAATTAACATCTTCAAAACTTAACACACCATTAGACACTGTACCTTTCTTTTTAATCTTACCACCTTTATCTCTTGAAAATATAACATATCCTCCATTGTAAGGTTTTATGTTGTTTAATAGAGATATATTACCGGTCATGTGCCTTGAACAACCACTGTCAACATGCCAAACACTGTTGATAACTTGCCTTGGTTGTTGCAGCACATATGATTGAATTTATTCATGTTTAGGAACCCAAGCCATGGTTGACTTGAGTACTTTGTTTTTATCCAAATATGATACAAACTGTAATATCATATCTCTTTTATCATCAAAAGCACATTGTTCAACAATATCAGGCTTAGATGGTTTTTCTTTAATTTTCCACTTTTTAATTTGTTTGATCAGATGTGTAACCATTTTCTTTAAAGTGGTCTGAATTGAAGTAGAAGCATTATCATCAACTTGAACAGATTTTACATTTGACTTTTCTTTATTCAAATCATTACTGTTATTAACAAAAGAGTTTGACTCATTTGAATTCCTTTTGAATTTGGCATTTAAAAAGAAATGTTTTCCATTATTTGAAATTGAGTTGTGAAATATTTGTTTAGTTGACAATTGATGTTGATGATGATAGTTTCTAGCCTTATGATTTGGCTTGCTATATGTATAACAACACATTTTGTGATATGTATTTGATGCTTGTGTATTTTGCACAAACTGTTTATGATAACTTTTATTTATTTGGCCTTGTGATTCTTTAACAGTCTCTCTTTTCTTTCTTTCATTATGAATTTCTAGATGATTCTTGAAGAATTGAGGTATATTTTCTAGCTTTTTGATTCTTATCTGAAGCCGATGAGACATGAACTGTAGCTTTAGCCTTTTGAGTCATAGTTACTGGAATGGGACCAGTGTCTTTGATACCTGATCAACAAACATCTTGTTTTATAGAGTTAGCAATAATATGAGATTTATTTTTAAAGAAACTGAAATTGGTTTCTTTAAAAATATGATCTTCCTTATCAATGTTGCCTTTCGAAACAAATCTATTCTTGAAATTAGTTTTCAAGTCAGATACAGATGTTGTGACTTGTTTTCTTCCATTGGTCATAAAATCTATTTTTGATTTAGTTTGTTTGCTTTGTTAGATATTTTTGAACAAACATTTGTGGCACTAAAAACATCTGAAATTTCATTAAAAATTGATGGTGAATTACATGAAGATTTTTCATTACAATTTTTATTTACCTGAAAATCTAATTTATCATCACTTTCTCAATCTTCAACCAACCCGTCCTTCTTCACACTTTCTGCAAAAAAGTTTTCATGATTAATTTTAATTTTAGTTTTTATGACAGGGTTAATAGTCAGTGAAATATTGACTAGAGGTATTAAGTCTGACTTTGGTTGAAAACCTAATCCATAGGTCTCTTCATCAGGAGTGGGAATTGATGAAGGCAAGCATGTATAATCATGATTAATAGGTGGTGCAATGTTAGAATAACCAACACCACCTTTTTCACCATTAATTTTCTATGTCATTTGAGACTTGATTATACCTTCAACCATGTTTGAGGATAACTCAAATTTTTCAATAATCAATTTTGTTGAACCCTGAAAGGATCATACATGCCAATTCAAGAGGTGGTTGAAGGTTGTTCTGGCTGGAAATCCCATAAGTCCAAGAAGAAATACGGGTGAAGATATTAGAAGAAAAAGACAAGTGTTAGGTGTCCGCATTAGTAAATGCGGAAGACCAAAGAACAAATACGATCAAGTATTTGTTCATCCGCATTTACTAATGCGGACAAGCAAAACAAATACGACTAAGTATTTGTTCATCCGCATTAACTAATGCGGATGACACAGTCAATGCTGAAGCTTAATAGAAGAAATGCTGATAAAGACATCACATCCGCATTAATTAATGCTGATGAACATTTATGAATTCTGATCATCTTTTGTACTTAGACTAGCATTCTGATGTATAGTTGTCAGGGTAGTTTAGTCATTGTGTACTGGCATTGTATCAACCTATAAATAGAATAGTATACACTACTTTTGTAAGTTTCACAAAAGCATTCACACAAGTTACATAGAAGTGCTGTTTTGTGCTGCAAACCCTAGCACTCTTTGTATCTTGTTTATCAACATCAATATACAAAGCATTTATTAGTATTTTCAGCATTTAATGTTCTTTGATTTAGTATTTCCGCTACTTAATCATTGACTCATCATATTCGATCCTAGTCGAGTCACATCAACTGAGATTCATATCTAGAACCCAGTCAATTGGTATCAGAGCCTTGGCTCTTGAATTCGTCTCAAAATCAGTGCAGATCTTGAACGAAAACCGATTGAATTGGTGATTGAGTTTTTTATTAGCAAGTGTTACACTTCTAATAAGCATTCATAATGAAAATACATGAAACTTCATCAACCATCGCTGTGCTTCTATCCAACAAACATAAGAAGACTGTTTGATTGTTGATTCTCAAACAAAATCAGACAAAAACCACTCAAAATCAAGATATTAACCCTAAAATCAACTTAAAATCGACTCTACTGTGAACTGTTCATAATATCAACCATTCTGGCACTACTGTTCACTAAAACCATACAAGATTACCAGGACATTGGACTGTTTGAACATTCTGGACATAAAATCAACTTAATCAATATTCAAGCCATCTAAAATCAGTTTATCATAATCGATTCTGCTAATTTTTCTGAACTTGGTCATGCGTCTATACCTCCAATGCTTAAACACAAATCTGAGTTTAAGCAGTGGAAGATAAGATTTAGAAATTATATTACAGGTGTGGATCCCGACTACTGGATTTCCATTTGCAAAGGACCCTACATTCCTGTGTCTCTGAATGCTGATCAAGCTGCTCAGTCCAAAACTACTAGAATTCCCATTAAGGATCCTAATCTAAATCTTGATGATAATGAATACAAGAAAATCAAGATAGATCTCAAAGCCTACTCGATTCTGACTCAAGCTTTGAAAATGGATGTCCTCAAAGGATTAGAAAAGTAGGGAAAAGCCAAAGGTGTTTGGGATGCACTGCAAATCATGTGTGAAGGAAGCAGTGAAGTGATAGAGATAAACAAAGACAAACTGGAGAACCAATATGAAACCTTCCATCATACCAAAGGTGAATCAATATCCAACCAGCTACATCATTTTGTATAGTTGGTGAATGATCTTGATATCATAGGGTTACATACAAAGAGAAAGAAATAAGCAAGAAGATGCTACACAGTCTACCTGAAAGCTGGAAATAGAATGTCACTATGTTGAAGAACACTCTTGACTTGGAGAGCACCAGCTTAGACATCATGATTGCTAAGATTAAATCACTTGAGTTGGATGAGAGAAGCAGAAATCTTAGTGGACTTCAAGTCAATGGGGCATACAAGTTTCCATCTGAAACTCATTCTGTTGAAAATGCATTTGTGACCGAAGAAGATGATTTTCTATCATCAAGAGATCAAGCTAGAACTAAGGGATTCTGTGCTGTTTCACAACAAAACAAACCATCATCTTCAACTCCATTTACATCAAAACACACCAGCATGCCTAGTGATAAAAAATCTGAAGAGCAAAAGTCAACTTACAATGCCTTTGTTGCTAGTTTTAAGGCATATATGGGAGGAAGACTCACTTCAGCTCATCTAATTCATGAAGATCTGGAATAGATGGATCCAGATGATGTTGAAGAAATGGACTTGCAATGGCAGATGGCCATGATTGCTATGGGTGCGAAGAAATTCTTCCGAAAAGGGAAGAAGCTGAGTCTGAATGAAAACACAAAACTTGGATATAACAAATCCAAAGTAAAGTGTTTTAACTGTGGTATGACTAGCCACTTCTCTAGGGAATGTAATGCTCCCAGAAGAAGTAGCAACAACTATCAAAGAACTTCACATGGTCAGCCATTATCACAACCCAATTCAAGCTATCAGTCAAGTAATCAACATCAGTACCAACATCACAGTCAGCAACAACAAACACATCAAAGTCAGCCTCAACTGACCCATCAAGCACAAGGAAGTAGCCAACCAACCTCTAATGCACTTATCATCAGACAAGACGGAATTTAAGACTTGAGCCTATATGTAGAGGAAGTCAAACCTTAATTTCAAAATCATTCTCTCATGGCTCACATCAATGATGGTCCAGCTCCAATGCCAACTAAGGTAAAATCTAATCTATGTTCTGATAAATGTATTCAAGAAGTACAGGGATATAGAGAACATAATCACAAGTTGGCTACTAAAATCAAAGAAGAGAAGGTCAAAACTGAAATGTTAAAACATGAAATGAAAAGTTTTGAAATCAAAATCAAATCACTTCTTTCAGATATTGAAAGACTTCATGGTGAAAAGTACACTCTCACAGCTGAGAATGAGAGGTTAACTGAATTGTTAACGAAAACCAAGGCTGAGCAATCAACTGTTGAAGTGAAACTTGAAAAGTTTCAATTCTCTTCTGTTAAGCTACAAGAGTTACTTGACTTATAGAAAGAGCCAAAGGACATGACTGGGATAGGATACAATTCTTGTCCTCCTCCAAATAATGACAACTATATGATTATGCTTGAGCCACTCACTCAATTTGATTCAACTGAAGCTAAAGTTATTGAAACTAAAACAATTGTTTCACAAATAACTAATCCTCAAAACAAACCAAATGTTTACATTGAAACCATTGAGGATAAAATCAAATTGGGTCACCCAATAAAAATCAAAGATTGCTCATACAAACCCATGGTTGTCAAGAAACCAAAAAGCCCAGTCAAGGCCATTGTGCTATTTGTGAGATTCACTCCCGGACATCTCAAGGTGGAAAAGAATGCTAAATGTTTTGTGAAATCTTCTACTAAAAGCAGATCTGATAGTGAGATCAAATCTCTGAAAATTTTCAAGCAAATCAGAAAAGGTTTCATAGAAATTCAAAGATAAAGCTACGACTTCTTCATCTTCCAAAGGGAAATCCTCCTTGATTCAAAAAGCAAAAGTAAAAATTGTTTCACAATCATCATCTAAGAACAAACAAGGGGTCGGTTTTGATATTTTCAATAAAGAGCATGTAGACCAATTTGAAAGGGAGTTAAATACAAGCAAAAAGAAGCAACATCAGTCTCTAAAAACCAAGCAAAGCAGGATTATGAAACAATCTGCTGCCACCAAGAAAATTGAAGTTGCTTCTTCATTAAAAACCAAATCTGAGGGTAATTTAAATTATGCTAAATCAAATGAAGCATCCACTTCAAAGTCAAAGGATAAACAAATGTACTGTGACATTTGTGACACGTCTAATCACAATACAGATGGGTGTTATTTTAATCAATATTGCTCCATCTATGACATGAACAATCATTCAACCAAAAATTGTTATTTCAACAATATTGTTTTGTATGTGATATGACAAATGACAATGCATCTGATTGTTTCTTTAAACAAAAAGGCCTGAGAATTCCACAAAACAAACCTATTTCACCAATTTCAACTGACAGGGTGAAAAATAGAAGTCCAATACATACTAAACAAACATGGATTTCAATTTCTGATGAAGACTTCTATGATCAATGGCAGTCAAAGAGTATCAAAAAGAATATTACTCATAATATGAAACAATCACTGAGTTCTAATCCAAGATTTAAAACAAAAGTGATTTTTGAAAAAAAAACGTGCCCAATTTCTACATAGAAACCGGGATCAAAGATTTGAATACTCTTCTAATAGCTCAGTTAAAATTAATGAAATAAAAACTAAAAGTACTACACTGAAATTCTTCAAAGCATCTTCCTCTAAGTCACAACCGAGAGGAAAGTATCAAGAGGTTACAGTACTGGATAGAACCTACCAACCCAAGACCATTATGGCTTGGGTTCCATATTATAACTAGTTCTTTTGTGCTTGTAGGGTCATCCATATAGGTCCAACAGCATATGGTATGTGGACAGTGGATGCTCCCGACATATTACTGGAGATAGTTCTCTCCTTTATGACTTCAAGCACATACAAGGAACTACTGTACCATTTGGTGGAGATTCATAAGGTGGTAGAATTACTAGGGAAGGATCTGTGATGAATGGACTGCTGAGTTTTGACAAAGTCAACTACTGCAAGCAATTGAACTTCAATCTCCTCGGTGTGTCTCAGATCTGTAACAAGAAATATTCTATTCACTTCACAGACACTCATTGCTACATTCTGAAACCAGGATTTCAAATTCCTGAAGAATGTGTTGTCTTGAATACTTCAAGAAAGAATAATACATATGTCTTGAACCTTAATTCTGTACTACCTTTAGAAGAAACATGTCTTTTGTCTAAAGCATCATTTGATGAGTCACAGCTTTGGCATAGACGTTTGGGACACACAAATTTCAAAAACATGAACAGATTGGTTAAAGGAAATCATGTGATAGGTTTACCTCAAAAAGAATTTCATTTTGTTGACCACTGTTCTGCGTGTCTCAAAGGGAAACAACATAAATCTTCCCATAAGCCAAAGCTCATGAACACAAACAATTCTCCATTAAAGTTACTTCATATGGATCTCTTTGAACCAACTCATGTCATGAGTATTGGAAAGAAGAAGTATTGTTTGGTGATCATTGATGACTTTTCACGATTCACATGGGTCTTCTTTTTACTTCATAAAAATGAAGCATCCTAAATATTAAAAGATTTTATCACCAAAATAGAAAATCAACTTGATTAAAAAGTAAAATCAGTCAGAAGTGATAACGGGACTGAATTCAAAAAAGAAGTTCTAAGTTCATTTTGCACACAGAAAGGCATTGCTCATCAATTCAGTGCAGCTAGAACTCCTCAACAAAATGGAGTAGCTGAAAGAAGAAATAGAACACTGATTGAAGTAGCAAGAACAATGCTAGCCGATACTAAACTGCCAATTACCTTCTGGGCAGAAGCAGTCAACACATCATGCTTTGTGCAAAATCAAACTTTGATCGTTAAATTAAGAAACAGAACACCATATGAACTTCTTTTTCATAGAAAACCATTTATTTGTTTCTTCAAATCATTTGGTTGTCCTGTCTTAATATTAAACACCTGAGACCATTTAGGAAAGTTTGCTCCTAAGTTTGATGAGGGATTCTTTGTAGGTTATTCCTCTGTCTAAAAGGCTTTTAGAGTGTTTAGTCTTAGATTAAACATTATTGATGAATCAACCAATGTTCAATTCAATGAGCACTCCTTTCCTAAGTCAATAAATGGTCCTGATTGGTTGTTTGATATTGACTCATTTACTAGATCTTTTGATCAGTTTCAAATGCAGGTAACCTACAATCGGCTGGATCTTCTGAAACAGTAAAGAGAAGAAATGACTTTCCAATGATTCCTCCTTCTTCTACTAATCAATTTAATGAAGAAGTTCCATTACAAGCTAATCTTTTTAGACAAGATGTACAATATCAGAGCGTTTCAACTGAGGCTGGTCTTTGTTCAATGCCCTCTCCTTCAGCGAGACCATCTACTGAAGTTAGAAATACAGAATCAACTTCTGTACCAGTTGAAACTGAAAGGAATGCAAATGATGAAAGTCTTCAAAGTGCTACTAAAGCTGAAGATGTTGAAGCATTTGATTACTTTCACCAGTCTCCTACATCATAACCTGAAGGTACCTCTCGCCAAGATGATCTGAATGTCTCCAATCTTGATGTATCCATTGCTGGTGACTCAATTCCAATTACCAAGATACATAAGAATTTCCATTGTCAAGCATCATTGGTGATTTAGATGAGCGGGTGACTAGAAGCAAGTCAAGTATTGCAAGCATCTGTTTGTTTTCTTGCTTTCTATATCAAACTGTACCCAAGAATATTAAAGAGGCTCTTCAATACAATAGCTGGATCGAGGCAATGCAGAAAGAATTGCTCCAATTCAAGAAACTAGAAGTATGGTAGCTGGTACACCTTCCCAAAGGACAATACCCTATTGGTACCAGATGGCTATACAGGAACAAGACTGATGACAAGGGCATTGTCACCGAAAACAAGGCAAGATTAATTGCACAGGGCTACACTCAAGAAGGAGGAATAGACTATGATGAGGTGTTTGCTCCTATTGCCAGATTAGAAGCCATAAGAATCTTTCTTGCTTACTCTGCATCTATGAAATTCACTGTGTATCAAATGGATGTAAAGTGTGCATTTCGCTATGGAAAAATCTCAGAAGAAGTCTATGTGAGTCAACCGCCAGGTTTTGAGGACCCAAATTTCCCTCATAGGGTGTACAAGCTTGACAAAGCTTTGTATGGTTTGCATCAAGCCCCTCGAAAGTGGTACGTGACTCTATCATCTTTCCTTCTTGCTCACGGATACGAAAGAGGAAAGATTGATTAGACTTTATTTAGAAAGAGAAAAGGACATGAACTGTTTGTTGTCCAGATCTATGTGGACGATATCATTTTTGGCTCAACAAACAAGCAACTTTGTAAGGATTTTGAAAACCTTATGCACTCGAAGTTCCAGATGAGTGCTTTGGTAGAGCTCACTTTCTTCTTAGGATTGCAAGTACAATAGACATCAGATGGAATCTTCATTAATCAATCAAAATATATGGAATCAATGTTGAAGAAACTTCATTTTGCAGACTGTTAGTCTATCAGAACTCCTGTGGATACAAAAATGATAATTGGTCCAGACTAAGATGGCAAATTAGTGGATCAGACTCTCTATCGATCAATGATAGGGTCACTTATTTATCTAATAGCTAGTAGACCTAACATTATGTTTGGTGTATGTGTTTGTGCTAGATATCAAGCAGATCCTAAGGAATCTTATGTGAATGCTGTGAAGAGGATATTCAGATATCTCAAGGACAAGCCTGCACTTGGATTATGGTATCCAAAGGAAGGGGATTTTAACCTCTATGCATACACAGATAGTGACTAGGGGGGATGCAATTTCAATCGAAAATCCACTTCTGGAGGTTGTTAATTTCTTGGTCCCAGATTGGTCTCCTGGTAGTGCAAGAAGCAGACAAATGTATATATTTCAATAACAGAAGCTTAGTATATAGCAGCATCAGCCTGTTGCTCTCAAGTCCTCTGGATTCAAAACCAGATGCTTGATTATGGTTATAACTTCTTGCACACTCCAATTCACATTGACAACACAATAGCCATTTTCATAACAAACAATCTAGTTCAACAATCAAAAACCAAACACATTGAAATAAGATATCACTTTTTGAGAGACTGTGCTGAAAAAGGGTTAATCAAGTTGATTCAGGTTCATATGGTGTAACACCCAGAAATTTTCAGAAAAAAAAAGAAAAGAAAAGAAAAGAGAAGTATAAAGAAAGAAAAGTGAAATAACCCAAGTTAAGGGGTTAAAGTTGTGCAAGAGGCAAACTTTATTATTATGATGTTTAAAAGGTGGGCATGGCAGCCCACTACCTTGCTCCACCAACTGACTTCGGCTGCAAAGAGAAGAACAACAGAGTTTCTATTGGTTTTTAGAGAGAAGAAGAAGATCGGCTTGAAGGTAAGCTTTTCGTGTGTTTTGTTCGGTTTCAGCTGGATTTTCATCTTTTGGACCGAGTCTTATGTGTTCCTCTGTGTTTGATTGTGTGTTTTTGGTGTGTTTAGGTGTTTGAACTCCAAGTGCTCTCGAGGTTGGAGGAGTTTTACTCGAAGGCTGTTGTAGGTGAGTTCTAGGTCCCTTATTTTTCTGTTTTAAACTTGTTTTGGGGCTGAAATACATATAAACTATCATTTTTACAAGTCAATGTGTTGGTACCGTATGTTTACCCCTGTTTTATGTGGGGGTGTGTGTTTGTGAATGTTTTGACCGAGTCATGTGGTTGTATGGTTGTTCTAGGTGCTTAGTATTCTAGATTTGGGCTAAGAATAAGTTAGGATGATGAATGGGGACTGAAATTAGTATAATTTAGAACTGGTAAACTGCTCGTACACCTAACACTTTCCCATGCGCCTAAGTTTTCCCATGCGCCCAAGTGTTCCCATGAGCTTAAGTTTTCCCATGCACCCAAGTTTTCCCATACGCCTAAGCTTTCCCATGCGCCGAAGTTTTCCCATGCGCCCAAGTGTTCCCATGGGCCTAAGTTTTCCCATGCACCCAACTGCCCGTGCGCCTACATAGTACCCATGCGCCTACATAGTGCTCATGCGCCTAAATTGACTTAGGATTTTTCTGAAATCTTGGGAAATAGAAATTAATGATTAAACTCTGGAATGTTTTGGTGGTTTATGTTTGTTCATGTTTTGCTTGTTTGTGGTCTGTTATTGATGTTCCTTATTACGTATTATTACGTGGCTTTACGTGGTGTGTTAATGCTCTTATACGTAAAGTATTATCATAAAAGAAGTGAAAGATAACGAATGAATGAAAGTCTTGCAAGTAAATTTAAAGAGGTTCACAACTCATTGAAGAGTTGTTAGCTCAATTGTGTGCGATGTAGCGTGCGATCTTGGCTAACCCATGAGGGTACACACAGGGGGTCAGTCTTGGTGACTCATCCATACGTACGAACCGGGATCCTTGTCACTTAACCCCAAGACTGAGGTGGCTTCGTGCCTAATGATGGGGCATAGCTTATGACACGATCTAGATATAAGTGAAAGATAATGAAAAAGTATGAAACGAACGAATATGTGCGATAATGGAAGACAATAATGATATTACCTTGATGTATGTATGATGAATGACCATGTACAAAAGTAAAAGAAAATGTTTTAAATGAAAGAAAAGTATTTTATTTATAAAACTAGGACTCACTCAGCAACGCTGACTTTTTATGCATTTTCAGTTGGCAGCAATACTAGAAAAATGACACTAATGCAACGTTTTTGAGCAACATTTCAAAAAAATTTGCATTAGCTTAAAAAACAGTTGCATTTGCTAATAAAAATGTTACATTATCTAACAGAAAAGTTGCTTTAGTTCTAAAGCAACTTCACCTAATGCAGCCTTTAATAAAAAGGTTGCTTTAGGCTAATGCAACCTTTTATAGGCCTAATGCAAATTTTTCAAGGCCTAATGCAACATATCGCAACAGTTGCTTTAGCTTCATTTTGATGTAGTGCAGGTAGCTTGTTGTTGAGGGTGGCACGAGGGTGAAGCTACTTGGTGGGCAAAGACTGGCATCCATTTTATGCACGATAATGATGTTGTTTTGTAATACAACTGAATTTTCTTTTGTAACTCTTTTAAAACAATGATGTATTATTTGTCAACATCAAACATTAATGCATGAATGGTTTTTGATAAATTAATCCGCTGCAATGTTTTTATGAAATTTATTGTGTCTTGTTATAAATAAGGCTATGATTGACCAACTGTGGGGTTCCTAGGAACGGGGCCTTCCATATGGACAATCAGTTAGCTGACTTGTTCACTAAGGCATTTGAACCTAGTCGGTTTGAATTCTTAGTCCAATCAATTGGCATGATTAACCTTGAGTAAAAATCAAAATTTGCAAAAACATTCAAAAATTATAAAAAAATACAAAAAGAAGTTAATTTTGTTGAAGTAAATGAAATGTACTCCAAATGGGAAATGATATAATTTCAGTCATTATATCATTCACTATGCTTATTTCAAAATCTTGAAAGACTGATATGACTTATCTGATATGCAGGTAGGCTCATCTTGGAAAAGAAGATACATGCTGTGATAAACTAAAGATCATATTCAACTATGAGACCATCATCTCAGGGTGTGTGTAAGTATTTAGCTTATCCAAGTGTGTGCGTAGTAATCTAAACACACTAGGTAATGATACCTTATGAATCCCATTCACCAGTATCAGTTTCTCCTCTGTTTTGCTGAGCAAAGATCTGGAGAAACAGGCACATGGTGCTGATGTCATGATCCAAAAAGATTCCAATGTGGAACACATCCAACCTGGATGAATTAATAAATTTTTTTTTACATTCCTTGTGAATGAACAAAAAGAATCCCAAAGCGGATCACCTTCCAAAGTGAAGTGCATAAAGAATCCCAATGTGGATCAAATAAATATAAGGATCAAAGTAAAAGAATCCCAATGAGGATCACCCTTACCCAAAACCAAATAAGATTTTATAATTTAAATGATCTGGTCATGTAAGTTGTGAAAAAGTTCTACCATACATTTCATGCGGGTGGTTGAGCATGCCATGCTTTTGAGTGTAATGTACATGTTGAATATTTAATTCACTCAAAACATGATAATGATCACATGCATTAAAACATTAACCATGCATGAGTTTAAGAGGACAAACATACCTACGATCAATATGTTTATGATTATGTCTAGTTTACTAACAATTGCTTGCACTTGTGAAAGGTAAGATTGATATGATCCCAAAGTAAGGTATACTTCCTCTTCATGTACAGATAAGAAAATAAAAAATTACAAAAATATTTTCCTTTCAAAATTTTAAAATATTTAAAGTTTATATCCCATATGGATATAATCTTTAAGGGGAGAAGTTAAAATTTAAAAGAAAATATTCACAAAAACATAAAAATTTGCAACATCTTTTCTTTGATATAAAATAACAAAAATGACAGTGTTGGTGTTAAAGTTATCCATAGTATCTCAGTGTATGCAGATGTTTGGAAGCACAAAAGTCCAAGATCAGTCAAATCTGGGAAAATTGTATCACACCGAATATACAATTCAATCCAAGCAAGAATTGGCAATCCAAGCAACAGTCAAAACTTCGTAAAAGTCAAAGCAACAGACTCATCTCCATAAAATCAGAACATCAGTGCAGAAAAAGTCAAAACTATCCTCTGCAAAAACATTACTTTTTGACAAGTTCAAATTTTAATGCAGGTAAGAGTATTGGTTAATGCGGGTGAAGGTAACAATGGCATATAACCAATGCGGGTATTAGTTTTGTGCATGAAAAAATCAGTGTAACTAAATGCGGACAACTAGTTGTTTATCCGCATTTGTTACAGAAAATGCGGTCAAGTTCAAATGTTCTAACGCATTTGCTACAGGATCAAATGCTGGCAAGTTTTGTACTTTTGCATTTGGCACAGTAAACAAATGCGTATCCGTATTTGTCACAAAAAATGAAATCAAGTTCAAATGGTCTTACGCATTTGTTACGGGAACAAATGCCGGCAAGTTTTGTACTTCCGCAATTGGTACAGTAAACAAATGCATACAAATTAATCATCCGCTCTTGCTACAATGTTAAAATTAAAACCTCCGTATTTGTTCACACACTTGCAAAGTTTTAGTAAGTCATTAAATGGATTATTTAAACACATTCATGAGAATCATTTAATACTTTTCAAATTTGAGTAAACCTATAGTGCAACAAGCGGTTTTCTAACTGTTCTTCATCAATCATCCAAACCATCTCAAATATTGTGTGTCGATTGTTCATCCAACTCCATTTCATCTTTATTTCAATTCTCAGGCAAAGTAGTATCGAAACAAGGTGATTCTCGATGATTTTGTTAACCTCAAGCATCGAACCGGTGATGAACATAGGACCTAGGTTTAAGGAAATTCATGAAATTAACCAGGAACAATGGATTTCCAAGGCATTCTCGAATTCGATAAAATAGATGTTTATGTGAATAACTGATCGAGTACTGATAATTCAAGGTTTAATTGCTCTAATTATGTGATTTTACATCATGATTATGGTGGAATAGTTTCAAGTTGTTTGTGTTTTGATTTATAGGTAATTAGAGCTAAAGGAGGCTTATTTGGGAGAAAAAGGAGCAAAACACGAAACTACAAGGACTAAAGGTGTAAACATCAAAAGTTATAAAAAAGGCACAAAATTAGGCATACTGGCGTACCATACGCCGGGTATGGGCGTATAATACATCGATCGATGTATGGGTGGCGTATCAGTGGGCGTATGGATGCTGAGGAGGGCGTATGATACGCCGACCCGGGGCGTATCATATGCCGACCCCGGGCGTATCATACGCCGATCTTCAACAATCACCTAGATTTTGTGGATCTTGATGTCTACTTAAACCTATCCAACCCGAACTCGAAGCACAACTCTTCCCAGCCAAAATCTAGCAAATTCAAGGTGATTTTGGGTGCTTTCAAGCTTCCCAACTCATACCAAATCATCATTGATCATCATATAATCAAGATTGAAGATTCAATGAAGACTATAGGGGGCTAGTTCTTTCTTGATTGCTTTCAGGAATACAATTCTTGTTAAGTGAAACAATTGGTATGTTTGATTAGGGTTTTTTGTATTGAACAACGGATTAGTGAATGAAATTTTATGTTTTGGTTTAGTTAAAAGGTTTACTTATAAATAAAGTTGTGTGCTTGATTATTAGTTTTTGGTTTCCTTGCATCGTGAGCTCATCAAGAAAAGTAGACAACGTGATATAGGTGAATTGGTAACTTTGTGAATGAATGAGTCTTAAAAGATTGTTCCTTTATTACCACTTTAATCAAAAGCTAAGATCTTGAAGTATTGTTTCTTACAAACCCTAATTTAAAAGTATCAATTATGGATCTTGCAGAATTGGAAACCTAGAAGTGATTGTTTCTTATTATTTATTCAAATTCGTTTTAAAGTTTGTTGCTTTTTACATTGATGTTCATTACTTCATTCAAAGTTTTAATCTTTAGTTCAAAGTTTTTGTCTTTACGTTAATTGAGTTGCAATCGTTAAACACTTTCCACATATTCCCTGTGGAGACGACCTTACTTACCCTTGCATAATAAGGGTAGCTAAGACCGATAAATAACTTGTTTTTGATCGAGTCTCGACAACCAGATCAAAATGGCGCTATTTCCAGGGAATTAGTGCGCTTAGTGTTTAATAGTTTTTATTTGCTTTCTTAAAAATTTATAAAAAAACCAAAAAGTTTTTACTTTTTTTTTTATTTGTTTTCTTGTTCAGTATTACGTGAGGTATTTTGTGTTTTCTTGTTTGCAGGTAACCATTACATTAATGAATACAAGATTTCCAGGAAGAACCTCATCATTGCTATTTGATCCAGAAATCGAGAAGACTACAAGAGCGAATCGTGTGTTTCAAAAAGCATCAACCTCAAGGACTTCTCAAATTTGGTGTCAAATAAGATCGGAAGAGATACATCATCAGCAACAGCTCATCTGATATTAAGCAGACTTTCAACAACACCCGAAAGTAACCAGTCAAGAATGATAAACTATCCAGAAAACCAAGGAGTACCACAACCCAACCAACCTTTGGAAGTAACCAGTCAAGAATGGTAAATTCTCTAAGTGCACTTTCTGGTTGCGCGAAGTTCAATTTTTGGGTCACGTGGTAAATTCTGATGCAATCATGGTGGACCTGGCGAAGGTTGAGGCGGTGATGCATTGGAAGTCTCCAAGGACGCCATCCTAGATCCGTATTTTCTTGGGTCTGGCGGGCTACTACAGAAGATTTATCCAAGACTTTTCCAAGATAGCCTCACCTTTGACCAAATTGACTCGCAAGGATGTGAAGTTTGTGGGGGTCGAGAACAGGAGAATGCTTTCGAGGAGTTAATGACGAGATTGACTCAAGCTCCTGTCTTGACGTTGCCCGTAGGGAACAAAGACTTAGTGGTCTATTACTCCACGCATGATTTGGAACTTGCGGCTATGGTCTTTGCATTAAAGGTTTGGAGGCACCACCTGTATGGAACGAAGTGTACTATCTTCACTGACCACAAGAGCCTGAAATACTTCTTTGAACAGAAAGACCTCAACATGAGGCAAAGAAGGTGGCTGGAATTGATCAAGGATTATGATTGTGAGATCCATTATCATCCTGGCAAAGCCAACGTAGTGGCAGATGCCCTTAGCCGAAAAGAGAGACCCAAGCCAATCCGGTTGAAAGCTTACCAGTTGATTATGACCTCCGATGGGATGACGCGGAGTTGGGTGAAAATACTCTCAGAGTTAGAACCCACTTTGGGTGGATGTGGATCCCTCGTTACGGAGGCTTACGGGGGCGGATCATGGACGAAGCTCATTAGAGTCGATACTCCATTCATCCCGGTGATACCAAGGTGTATCAGGATATGAAGAAAGACTACTAGTAGCCGGGTATGAAGCGTGATGTGGCAGAGTATGTGAGTAAGTGCCTTGCTTGCAAGTGAAGGCAGAGCATCAGAATCCATACGGGAAGATCCAACCTTTGGATATACCCGAGTGGAAATGGGAGCACATTACCATGGACTTCATCACAAAGTTACCTTGTACGGCAAGAGCATACGATATGATATGGGTAATAGTTGATTGTCGGACAAAGAGTGCCCACTTCTTGCCGATCCACGGGACATATTCATCCGAGAGGCTGGCGGATCTATTCATTAAAGAGATTGTAGCTCGTCATGGTGTACCGGTGTCTATTGTGTCGGACTGTTACACCCGGTTCACATCAAAATTTTGGAAGAGATTCCATGATTCGATGGGGATGAGGCTACACATCAGCACAGCTTACCATCCTCAGACAGATTGTCAGTCTGAGAGGATGATCCAGATGCTCGAGGATATGCTCCGAGCATGTGTGATCGATTTTGGAGGAAGTTGGGATGATCACCTATCGTTAGCGGAGTTCTCATACAACAACAACTATCATGCCAGCATTGGCATGCCACCATATGAGATGCTATACGGTAGAAGGTGTAGGAGGCCCGCGTGTTGGGGTGATATCAGGCAGAAGGAGTTGGGAAGTATTGAGATGATCGAGGCTACTACGGAGAAGTTGGAGAAGATCAAAGCCTTTATGAAGGCGGCAAAGGATAGATAAAAGTCGTATGCCGACAAAAGGCGTAGACCGATTGAGTTTAACATGGGCGATAGAGTCATGTTGAAGGTCTTACCTTGGAAGGGGATCATCCGGTTTAGAAAGAGGGGTAAGCTCAGTCCAAGATACATAGGGCCTTTCCGAATTATCGCACGAGTAGGAGAGGTGGCCTATCGATTAGAACTGCCTGATGAGTTAAGTGGAATTCATCCAACATTCCATGTATCTCATCTGAGAAAATGCCTAGTCAATGAGGATATGATTGTACCACTTGAGGACATCGAGGTGGATGAACGGCTTAATTATGTAGAGCAACCAGTGGCAATCATCGACCGGAAGGAGAAGAGACTACGGAATAAAGTGGTTCCACTTATGCGTGTGCAGTGGAAACACCAAAAGGGTTCTGAGTCTACGTGGGAGACTGAGGAAGAAATGAGACAGCATTACCCACAGTTGTTTGAAGAGTGACAGGTTTCGGGGACGAAACCTCTTTAAGGGGGGTAGACTTGTAACACCCGAAATTTTTGTCAAGCTAAAGAGAAGAAAGCAATAAGAAGGAAAATAAAAAGTATCTTGAAAGAAAGGAAAAGGAGCCAAAGTGGAGGGGGCCAAAGTGTAAAAGAGTACAAAATCCAATATTTTATTAAATAAAAGGGTATGGCTGCCCATTTGGAGTTCTCACTCCTGCTTTTCGACCAAAAGAAGAAGAAGGAAGAAGCAGAAACTTTTCTCTCGGTTTCAAGAAGAAGAAGAAGTTGTGTTTGCCTTTGGTATGTGTTTCTTTGTATAATTGGCTCAGTTTTGTTGGGTACTTGACCATGAAACCGATTTTTATGTGTTCTATGTGTTTGGTTATTTGTTTTGGTGTGTTTTTAGGTGTTTGAACTCTTGTGTACTCAAGTTTGGAGGAGTTTTACTTGGTTGCTGCATAGGTGAGTTCTAGACCCCGGTTTTTATGTGTTTTAAACTTCTTGGGGCTGAAAATGCATGTTTAAAAAGGTTTTACAATTGTTTTATGTTTACCCGTATGTATGTGTGTTTATATTTGTGTTTTATGGTTGATTATGTGTTGTTGATGCTTAGAATGATAGGAATAAGCTTCAAACAGGTTAATATGCAAATTGGGTTTGAAAATAAGTCTAAAATATGCATAACTGTTGGTCATGCGCCCAAATAGGGCTCATGCGTCTGAAATTTTGACTTAGAAAACTTAAGTGAAGCTCATGCGCCCCAATAGTTCCCATGCGCCTGGAATTTTTGCCAAAATAGCCTAAGTACCAGCCCATGC
Organism: Flaveria sonorensis; assembly: GCA_025506505.1. Taxonomy (NCBI): domain Eukaryota; kingdom Viridiplantae; phylum Streptophyta; class Magnoliopsida; order Asterales; family Asteraceae; genus Flaveria; species Flaveria sonorensis. Next base: position 54,445,307 of record CM046424.1, read on the forward strand.
GCCTGAGCAGTACCCCATAACGAATGAAAGTGAAAGCTTAATAATAATGAAAAGTGGAACATAACGAATGTATGAAAGCCTTGCAAGCAAACTGAATAGAGGTGCACGACCATGTTGTCGTTAGCTCAACTGTGTGTGGTTTAGCTAACCCGAAGGATGCACACAGGGTCAACCTTTGAGATTGAGAAGACCCTTGTGGCATGCCCTGGTACTGGGTCAGGCTTCGTGCGCAATGTTAGGGGTCTATTTATAGTTCGCGCACAATGTTAAGGTTATTGCACATTGACCTGGTAGAAAGTGAAAGATAATAACGAAGGTACGAAATAAACGATGAAAGATAATGAGGAATATTATCTTGCTGTATGTATATCGTGTGAACACGTGCAGAAGTAATGAATTTTATGAAAAGAAAGTATTTTAAGAAAAATGATATTTTCGTATATAAATAAAGGTGTTTTAAATGTTTTAAAACTAGAACTCACTCAGCAACGCTGACTTTTATGTATTTTTCAGTTGGCAGGTAGTTGTTGTTGAGGGTGGCACGCGGGGGAAGCTACTCGTCAGGGCAAGACTGGCATCCATTCATGCAAATGATTTTGTTGTGTTATAATGCAACTAATTGATTGTTTTGTAACCCTAACTTATAACGATGTATTATTTGGCAACAATAATTATAAGCATGAATGGTTTTTGTTAACTTAATCCGCTGCTTAATCTTATGAAATGTAGAATGTTTTATATGTATAATGCTATGATTGACCAACTATGAGGTGTCCGGGAATAGGGCCTTACAAAACCCTCATTAGACTACAACTTGTCCACTTGGGGCTACCGAGGGGTTTAAAGGCTTGTTTCATACGCTAAATGCAATCGTGATTCCTATAAAAGCGAGTTTCAACTCTTTTATTAGTTTTTGTTTTTTTTCTTCTTTGGTTTGCTTTGTTTTGTTTTGATATCAATCACGAGACGTAAGCACTCAAGTGTAGAGAGGCACAAGTTGGTTAATGAAGGCTCTCACTAATGATCAGGTTCATGTGCTCTTTCCACTACTTTGGTTTTCAACAATATTCTTTCCATGCTTTCGTTGAAATTGATTGATAATATGTTAGGATATAGCATACTAGTCTCCCTTCATAATGAATTGTTTAGCAATAATAGGAATGAAATTAATAATCTACTTCCCTATGTTATGAAAACACCAATTGTGACCATCATACATTGAGGACAATGTATCTCAAGTGTGGGGATGAGGGAAGAATTGAAAAAATTAAACCTTTTTGAAAAATAAATCTTCTAATAAGCTTAATTGTGTATGAGACCTGAATTTTTTTTTTCATACATGGCTAATTATCACTTGTTTATGCATGTATAGATCCCTTGGCATGCTTGTTTTGAAATTATAGTAAGAAAAGCATCCCAACATGAGTTTTTATAAAAAATTAGGTAGAATTCTTAGGAGGCATAACGAACCGGTTGTAGATGACATATGTGCTTCACAATTTTTAGCCCTTTCCCACCTTTTCTATGAGAATTTGATCCTAACTGAGCAATTCATAGCATATGTTGATTTGCTTTAAATTTTTGCATAATAAGGGACACCATAATGTGCATTTAAGTTAGAACTCGCTTAATTGATGCGTGTCAAGATCATGAACCAATATGTGCATGAATGTGATAGAGGCATTAGGAATGAGCCATTTGTTGAACCTTTTCTTTTGAATCCCATACCTTGATAAATTTCCTTTAGACACCATGTTGAGCCCCAACTTGTCATTTGAATAACGCAACACAATAAGCCTATAAAGTCTTAGCCTTTTTATGAAACATAGGGTGATGAAGTCAAATTCATGATATGTTTAGAAGTGTTTTTTTCACTAATAGTTCAATAATAGTATGATTGGTTTAAATTTGATAATATGAAAAAATAGAAAAAAAAAGAAAAAAAAAACTAAATATGAGGTCAAAATCACCAAAATATGAAGCAACAAAAATAGTGTGAGAATTCTATGATATGATTGCTATTAGAGGATAGAAATTGATACAGATCACATCTAGCATGTTTAAATTGGATTTCATTCACCGTTAACCACTCTAAAATCCCTTTCTATCCTACCTTAAACCTTAGCCTAACATTACAACCCATGAAAGACCTCTTGATTTATGTAGTATATTGTGTTAATTGATGTCGATATGATTAGTATACGAGCTTATGATGAAGATGTACATTCTTGGTTTGAGAGTTCCAGATATACTAGTATATAATCACTAGTACATAAAACAAACCAAAAGGAGTGTTCATTGTGAGGAATGTGAATGCATGAATGTTTGAAGCAAAAGGTGAAGTTATTCCAACTAAAGATTCTAAGTTTGAAACATAAGTGGTATTACATGTTAGGTTGTGAATCTTACTTGATGAAAGTTTAAAAAAACAAAGTTGTGATAGTTTAGCATGTTTGATTAATTAAGGTGAATAGTGCAAGTTAGTTTGTTTGAGGACAAACAAAAGGTTAAGTGTGGGGATGTGATCGAGTGCTAATAATTCAAGGTTTAATTGATCTAATTATGTGATTTTACATCATGATTATGGTGGAATAGTTTCAAGTTGTTTGTGTTTTGATTTATAGGTAATTAGAGCTAAAGGAGGCTTATTTAGGAGAAAAAGGAGCAAAACACGAAACTACAAGGACTAAAGGTGTAAACATCAAAAGTTACAAAAAGGCACAAAATTAGGCATACCGGCGTACCATACGCCGGGTATGGGCGTAAAATACATCGGTCGGCGTATTAGTGGGGGTATTTGGAAAAATATAATAGAAAGTTGGGCGTATGGATGCTGAGGGGGGCGTATGATACGCCGACCCTGGGCGTATCATACGCCGGTCTTCAACAAACACCCGGATTTTGTGGATCTTGATGTCTACTTAAACCTATCCAACCCCAACTCAAAGTACAACTCTTCCTAGCTGAAATCTAGCAAATTCAAGGTGATTTTGGGTGCTTTCAAGCTTCCCAACTCATACCAAATCATCATTGATCATCATATAATCAAGATTGAAGATTCAATGAAGACTATAGGGGGCTAGTTCTTTCTTGATTGCTTTCAGGAATACAATTCTTGTTAAGTGAAACAATTGGTATGTTTGATTAGGGTTTTTTATATTGAACAACGGATTAGTGAATGAAATTTTATGTTTTGGTTTAGTTAAAAGGTTTACTTATAAATAAAGTTGTGTGCTTGATTATTAGTTTTTGGTTTCCTTGCATCGTGAGCTCATCAAGAAAAGTAGACAACGTGATATAAGTGAATTGGTAACTTTGTGAATGAATGAGTCTTAAAAGATTGTTCCTTTATTACCACTTTAATCAAAAGCTAAGATCTTGAAGTATTGTTTCTTACAAACCCTAATTTAAAAGTATCAATTATGGATCTTGCAGAATTGGAAACCCGAAAGTGATTGTTTCTTATTATTTAATCAAATTCGTTATAAAGTTTGTTGCTTTTTACATTGATGTTCATTACTTCATTCAAAGTTTTACTCTTTAGTTCAAAGTTTTTGTCTTTATGTTAATTGAGTTGTAATCGTTAAACACTTTCCACATATTCCCTGTGGAGACGAGCTTACTTACCCTTGCATAATAAAGGTAGCTAAGAACGATAAATTACCTTGTTTTTGATCGAGTCTCGACAACCAGATCAAAATGGCGTCGTTGTCGGGGAACCAAACTTTGATAATGTTGAAGTCAAATCCAATGCTTAAGCGTAAAAAGATGTTTGGAATAGTAAAGATGATTGAAAATAAGCATAAAACATAACACAAATGGTTTTTCATCACAAAATCAAAATAGGTCAAATTCCTTTATAACAGTAACCATTGAACTCTCAATTTTGACCTAAGAAAGTCAAAATGAGAAAAGTCAAACATGACCCTTGTTGTATGATCTGATAATTGTTAGTAAATTACTAACACATATGTCTCTATTGCAGAATCTATGGCAAACCTCACTTGGAGCAAGCTCCATAATGTAAGTGGATATCTTGACCCAGATGTGCCTGAATCTGAAGGATTAAGAGATATGATCAGATTCATCTGCATAACAAGAGTAGCATATGTTATCACTGTCAAACCCATCATCTATGAGAATCTCATTAGATCATTCTGGGGAACAGCTGAACTAAATGAAGTTGATGGTTTGAGGATAATATCAGGAAGGATTACTAATGAACACATATTGGTCATCTCTAAACAAACTGTGAGATAGTGTCTACAGTTTGGTGATGATGCCAACTCTCCCCAAGAGCTAGAAAAAGATGACATTATGACTTTCTTTGCAAATATTGGATATGAAGGAGGTTTTGAAGGAAAACATGTTGTCAGGGGTTAGTTGACTTACAGTGGAGATTCTTGATACATTTATTCCAACATTGTTTGTCAAAGAGGAAGACTAGTTGGAATGACACTCCCATCATTACATCATCAGCTATTTGTGCCTTATGCACTAACAGACAATTCAACATGTCTGCTTTTGTGTTTAATGGTCTGGTCTCAAACATTTAGGAAGGGAGAAGACATATGTTCCTGATGTATCCAAGGTTCATCCAATGCTTCATCAATGAAGCTTTTCCTAATCTTGTACCTGAAGGCCCTGTGATGGACATTCCTCACTACAATGCCAAATCTTACAAGTATATTAAGAAGAGAGATCCAAGGAACTTCTATAGTGGAACTTTCTTTCTATTACTTCCATGGATGTTACAGCAGATCAATCCAGAAGTTCAAGAAGAAGAATTTGAGGAAGTTGTTCTTGATGTTGAGGAACAAAGGCAAGTGTCACCATAGGTTGATGTAGGTGGTGATCTTCACACTTTGCCTTTGGTTCAAGAAACAGAAATCCCTTCTCCTTTTAGAGCATCACCAGCTCACTCGTATCCATTTTCTCTGGTTCAAGCTCATCATGTATCTCCTATCCATTCTTCACCTGAACCTGCTGCTGCATCTGTTAAAACTGGTGAATCTACCAGTTCATCAGATGAGTCTGAATCATCTTCGGATGAGGAGGATCATCATCCTGATTTTCAAAGGTCTGAGAGACAAGTACACCTAGAGACTGGTCCTTTAGAAAGCTTTGTAGAATCTAAAGTTAACCGTCCTGATGCCAAGGATGAAATGATTTCTAAACTTTTACAAAAGTAGCCAGAATAGAGAAACTATTGGATAGAAGGTCTGGTATCATAAGAGATAGATTGCTTGAACTTGATGAGAAAGAAAAAGAAATAAAAGAACCAAGGGCCAAATATGAGTCTGATAAAGAAGAAAAAGAAAAAGAGATTGATAGACTCAAAGCAGATCTAAACCAAGCCAAAGAAGAAATCAGTGGACATTTGGATGCTGCTACCATTCAAACCATTGCTATGGAAGAACAAGAAAATCTTCTTGATGTCCAAACTGATATTATAGCTGATCTTCACAAAGAGATAGAAGCTCTAACAAAGAGAGTTTCTGAATTAGAGATGTTGATCAAGATTAAAGAAGAACTGGCAAAAGAGAAGGATGATAAAGATGATGATGAAGCTGAAATAGTAAAAGGATTAAAAGAAGATGAAGATGTCTCTGGTGAGAGAAGTAATGATGATGATGACTCTCCGCCATCAAAAAGACTAAGAATGACTGAAACCACTTAGCAAGCTCAACACAATGAGGTTAGGGATGAAGAAGAAAGTTTAGCTATGGTTGTCTATTCTGACTCATCCTCTGAAGAAAGAGTTAATGAGGAAACTAAAATGAAAGAGCTACTTGAATACTTAAAGATGTATTCATCTGGAGAGTTCATCATTGATGAAGACTTCTGGGACTTTATCAGAGAACTCAAGGCTCCAGTGGAACCAATAGTTGTTATTCCTCTCAACCCTATTCCATTAGAAGAAGAATTAAACTTATAACTTGTTCCTGCAGTCACCTTGACTGATGAACAAAAGGAACTTGTCAGGAAGCTATGTGAAGAGCTTAAAGAAAAAGAAACTGCTAAAAAATAGAAAGAAGAAGCTGAAAAGCTTGAAAAAGAAAAGAAGAAACAAGAAGGTGAAGCATCTGTTCCCTCATCCTCTGGTCCCCGTATGCACACTAACACCAGAAAGAGGAAATATCTATCAGAAAAGGCCAAAGGAAAATTGCCTATGGTAGAAGAGGAACCAGCTCAAAAGAAACAGAAGGATGATCCAAGAAGCCTTGCTACTATTGCTCAGTTTTTAGAGGAGCATGAGAAGGCTGAGGAACAAATGAAAAAGAAACTTGAGGTGATTGTTTTAGAAGAAGTAAAGATAGAGGGATGATATGATGAAAGCATCCTTGATGACACTTTGATCAGGGACAGTCCTACAAAGGTGCAGTCATCTGTTAAAGGAGATGGTTGAGAAGGCACAAGGTGATGATCTTATGATTAAACCATTGTTTTTGATCAATCATGGGTATGATGCTTATGAAATCTTTAGGATGACATATGAAGGAATGGTTGAAGAAGTTAAAAAGATGCAAAAGCTTCTTGACCCTAATTATGTGACTGACTATGAAAAGAAGAAAGTCAGGTCCCTAATCACATTCACTGCTACTCAGTCTTAACAGCCTCAAGGGCCTTAATCTCATTATCCTGATCCCTACAGCATGACAGATAAGGAAATGAAGGATTATCTATCTACTCAAGGATTCACCAAAAGAAAGCTGGGAAATATGAAGACAAATTCACTCAGAGCTGCAATTATAAAAATAGTCAAAGACAAGAAAGAAAGATTAATGGATATTAAAAAAGAAGTAGTAGGGAGGAAACCCAGATCAAGAACTTTAGCTCAGGATGTCCAGCTCACCACCAAAGACCATGATGTCTTGGCACCCATGCCATATAGAAATCCTGAATGGTTTATTGAACCCTCTTAATTAAAGCTGCAGGTAGGGTTAACCACTTCAGAGATGATAAAGGGTGTGTCTGCTCCAGAAGGCAAAGTGGATGTTAAAATTATTTCCTGGAAGTATGACAATGATTGGAACATGTTCATGGTGAAAAGGATCTTAGGTCTAGTTCAATTCTTCATAGAGTACACTACTCTGGTGAACTCCCTACAGATCCATGATCTGAAAGAACTAGCTGAATTAGATTTGATCAATCATCATACTATGTACAGAGGATATGAATTTGAAGATATTCTAAAGATGTTCAAGAAAACAAACAACTTCAAATCTCTAAAAGCAATCTGCATAAGGAAAGACAAATCTTTCAGAAATCCTCTTGAAATGAAGAAGAAAAAAGAAACTGAAGAGTTGGTATTTCCAGAACTAAAGTAAAACCAACTAAATCACTGAAAAGGAAGATGGTTACAGGAACCCATAAGTCAAAGCCAATCTCCAATGTGTTTTATGATGAAAAGACTTATGAGTTGGTGATTGAAAGAAAATGGGGAGGAAAAGAAGGAGCTGAAATTAGGCTGTGTAGTGGATATGAGGTGAGATTGTTAGATGAATCCTATATCCATAACATATTTACAAGAAACTTTAGAGAAATAGATAACAAGCTTGGAGAAGCTGATATGTATTTCTTTTTGAAATGCATCAAAACTCCGAAGATAGCCTATGACAGAACAAAAAAAAACAACAAAGAAAAAGAAAGAAAGTTCCTCTCCAACTGGGAAATATAGTAAAGTTAGAAGTAAATGCTGATGGTTCACTGTTGATTCATAGAGATGGGCTTTCCAGTGTATCTTTATGGGAACCCATATCTCTAAGACAGATGCCTGTTGAAGCAATTCATAATATGAGCCAAATGAAGATTCATGTCCTTAGCAGAGACAAGATGAATAAGGCTAGAGACTTCTCCAACATGATCAAGGCTATTTTGGATCTTTCACTAGCTGAACCTCAACCATCTACAGAGACTAAACTAGCACCAGCTCCATCATCAGTCCAAGAAAGACAAGCACCTACTCTTAAAGAACCACCAGAATCTTCACAACCTCCACCACCCTTAAACCCTTAAAGTACATAGGCTGTATAATCCTTAGGGGGAGCGTTGTTAAACTTTGAAATAATCATACATGACAATTCAAGTGGTGGTTGAATGTTGTTCTGGTTGGAAATCCCACAAGTACAAGAAGAAATGCGGGTAAAGATTTCTATAGAAAAAGACAAGCGTTGGGTGTCTTCATTAGTAAATGCGAAAGACCAAAGAACAAATACGGTCAAGTATTTGTTCATCTGCATTTACTAATACGCACAAGCAAAACAAATACAGCTAAGTATTTGTTCATTCATATTAACTAATGCCGATGACACAGTCAATGCTGAAGCTTAATAGAAGAAATGCTGATGAGGACATCACATCCGTATTAACTAATGCGGATGAATATTTACGAATGCTGATCATATTTTGTACTTAGACTAGCATTCTGATGTATAGTTGTCAGGGTAGTATAGTCATTTTGTACTGGCATTGTATCAGCCTATAAATAGAATAATATACACTACTTTTGTAAGTTTCACAAAAGTATTCACACAAGTTACATAGAAGTACTTTTTTTGTGCTGCAAACCCTAGCACTCTTTGTATCTTGTTTACCAACATCAATATACAAAGCATTTATTAGTATTTTCAGCATTTAATGTTCTTTGATTTAGTATTTTCACGACTTAATCATTGACTCAATCATCATATTCGATCCTAGTTGAGTCACATCAACTAAGATTCCCATCTCAGACCCAGTCAAATTTAGCAGATAAGAGTTCGCTGTTAAGTTTATTAATTTCTAAAGATAGTTCATTGTTAAGTGTTGTCAAATCTTTTACATTACAATCTTTATCATGAAGATTCAATTTTGATTGGTAAATCGATTTGTTTAATCCATCAATCTTTTCTTTAAAAATTTTCTCATCAGTTTTATATTTACGAGCTTGATATTGAAGTTTTTCAACTTCTAAAATCAAGCGTTTGTTGTGAACTCTATATCTTTATACCTTTTAAACATGTATTTGAACAAAGATTCTTCCTTTTTCTTCTCTCCAGGTAAGATATTTACCATGAGGGCTTTCAAAACAACTTTTTCTTATGTTTTTGTTGCCGAAGTGGCCTCAACAGCATTTTCACTTTCGTCACAAGCAGATGCCAGACTAAACTCAATAGCATTTTCAGTTTCCTCAATCTTGGTCGGAGTGAACTCAACAGCCTTTACTTTCTTTTCTTCATTCTTCTTCCCTTCATTGATGTTTGATTGAGATAGAGTAGTCTCAACAGCTATTTCATTAAGCTCCTTATCATTCTACATTTCTTCAACTTTCACCTCTTCAACCCTTTTTTCCTTAACTTGCTCAACTTCAACCTTCTTCTATTTGTAAAACACACAGTTTATCAGATCATTAGAAACAAACTCAGCTAGTAAATTGTCATCAACATGTTCTTTAACGGTTTGAATTTCTGCCAACAAAGTAGTGGAAAGCTTGATATCTAGAATCTCCATCTGATCTGACCAATCGTACTCTCCATCAGTCTAAGAAACTAGGGCTTTGTTGTTTGATGAAGTACCTTTATCTCCTCTTGATATCTAGAATCTCCATCTGATCTGACCAATCGTACTCTCCATCGGTCTGAGAAACTATGGCTTTGTTGTTTGATGAAGTGCCTTTGTCTCCTCTTGATTCTACCTCTATTGTTACCATTTTCTTTCTACTTCCTGCTTGATTAGATATGCCTTCAGTACATTCTCTAGCAAAATGACCAGGTCTATCACAGTTATAACATCTCAAGCTTGATTTGTCAAACCCAATCTTGCTTGAGTTGTTCAGGCCAAACGCTTTTCTCCCCATTCTTCTCGCGAAATTCTTTACCCGGTACACCACCATAGCCATTTGATATTTAATATCATTTTCTTCTACATCATCAAGATTGACTTATTGCAAGTCATCAACCAAGATGTTGGGTGCACTGAGTCTACAGGCAGAGAAAGCTTCATAATTGTTCATAAATGAGGTAAATTGAGCCAGATGCTCTTTAGCTATCTGAATGGTTTGCCTGTTAAGTTAGGAGTTTACAACAAATGTTTGTTGTGAAGGTTGAGTGGAATGAATTTGTGGGTAGATCGGGGGTTATGGTTGAGTTTAAGCTTGAGTGTAAAGATTCTGATGAGAAGCTTGGAATTGAGGCAAGGATGGATCTTTAACATTTGGATGAGAAAAAGTTGCTGATTGTTGTTATGGACATAACTGGGAGTAGCTGATATAAAAATTTGGATTACTAGCCATCTTAGCATATAATGCTGATGCTTCAGCTCCCATTATGTTGATGTAGTTAGTAGCTCTCTGCTTGTCATCCATATCATAAGATTTGGTGGTGGAGAATAGATCACTGAGTGATTGGGTAAACAAATCCTTGGTTCTCTTAATAGTAGTGCAATTGTTGTTCCAGCTGTAAGGTAATGAGTTTAACAGCTTCTTGCTCACTGTGATGTTCTCCAATGTGATTCTTGCACTTTTCATCTTGGTTATCAGCTTCACGAACCTTAACATTTGAGCCTCTAAGGTTTCACCCAGTATATGACATTTGAGCCTCTAAGGTTCAACATGTCTTTTCGGCTTTCCCTCATATCTTGTTCCCCATAATCTGCTCCTCCATGGCATCCCATAAATCTTTGGCCTTCCTGAAATCCCTGAACTTCTGAGTGATTTCAGTGGTAAGTGCCATAGTGATGGCAGCATACGCCTTATCATCGAGCTCCATTTTCTTCATATCCTCCTCATCCCAGAGGAGTTCAGGCTTAGGCACGAAGTCTCCTTTCTCATTGGTATATATCGGCATATACGGGCCTTGTTTGATAGATCTCATCATCCTGGGTTTAGTGTATATAAATCAGGATAGTCTTCTTCGCTGAGAAGTCGAGGAGGCTTTCTGCTCGTGCTAATCTCATTGTCGAGATTAAGAGTAGCAGTGATGTGCTTCAAGTTTGCCATTGAGAAATCTTGGATTCAAACTTTTACAAAAATCTTCAAAGTTGGAGTTCTCGCGCGAAAGATAAAGTTCTCGCGCGAAAGATAAAGTTCTCGCGTGAATAGTCTTAAGCAAAACTAATTCGCACAAGTTCTCACACAAACTTTTCACGTGGAAACTTTTATAACTGATTTTTTGCGAAATGTTCAACTTTTCACGCGAAAGGAATCTTTCTGTAATAGATTTTCAACAAACTTTTGTGAAAATCACACTTTTCGCGTGAACAGTTACTTTTCACAGTTACTTTTCACATGCGAAACTTAAGTTTTCGCCTGATCAAACTCAATCAACTTTGACGATTCCAGCCTCCAATCAATCATCAATTTGTTCAAAATTAACTGATTAATCTTTCAAATAATTATTTAGGTTCGGTTATGATCCTAATTGTCTCTAATTGATTGAATTAAGCTCAATTAATAACATAAACAAGTCATATCTTCATTTTAAAGCATAACAACTCTTAAGATCTTCAAAATTGATCAAATATAGCATAAATCCAGTAAATCTTCAAGGAACTTCAAATTGGATCTCAAGAATACTTCAACAAATACTTATCAATCTTTGATTCAATTGATCTAGAGCATACCAAGTTCTGATACAAATTGAAAGGATCAACAATATAACAAGATCGATCTCATGAGGAGAATGCGGAATGTAATCGCTCATGGTTATAAGATTGAATAAGTTGAAGACATGATCAAATGAACTTGAACACAAATGTAAATAATATCCAGTGTATTGCTCTCTGATTTGAAACAATTACAATGAGTGTGAAATCAGGAAAATGAGAAAAAGCTACTAAGATACATTACAAAACATCTATTTATACTAAACTATGAAGTTCTTGCGTGACTAACAGGTTCTCGCGAGACTTCCATGTCTTCGCCGAGAAGCAAGTTATCGCGCAGCAACTCTATCTTATCGCGCGACTTGATCTTCTTTATCTTGATTTGATTTCCTGAGCCTCTAGGTTCAATCTCTACATTTTGGGTCCTAGGAGTTGACCATTGCATAATAGTCTGTATTTTAGCAAGATCCACTAAAATACCCTCCGCATTCACCACATGACCCAAGAATTGGATTTCTCGAAGGCAGAATGCACATTTAGAAAATTTTGCGTATAACTTCTCTTTTCTTAGTACATTGAGAACCTTACAAAGATGTTGAGCATGATCTTCTTTGGTTCATGAATAGATAAGAATATCATCAGTAAAAATGATGACATGAGGTCCATGAAAACCACTAGAGCATTCGTTAAACCAAATGGCATCACAACGAATTCATAGTGCCCATAACGAGTACGAAAAGTTGTCTTAGGTACGTCTTCTTCTCGTACCTTAACTTGATGATAACCTGACCTTAGATCAATCTTTGAGAACCAGCTAGCACCTTGTAGTTAGTCAAAAAGATCATCAATTCTAGGCAAAGGGTACCTATTCTTGATGGTTATCTTATTCAATTCATAGTAATCGATGCACATTCGCATGCTACAGTCCTTCTATTTAACAAACATGATAGGCACCCCCCAAGGTGAAGCACTTGGTCAAATAAAGCCTTTGTCCAAGAGGTCTTGGAATTGAGACATCAATTCCTTCATTTCATTTGGTGCAAGTCGATATGGCGATTTAGCCACAGGTTTAGCTCCTGAAACTAAATCAATTTTGAATTCGACTTCTCTTTATGGTGGAACACCCAGTAGCTCGTCAGGGAAAACGTCAGAGAATTCATTAACTACAGGGACTTTAACATGTTTCTTCTCTTTCATTTATTTATTAGCTACATAAGCTAGAAATGCTTGATGTCCATGCCATATGTATTCTTGGCTTACGCCGTTGAGCATACAATATTATTTCTCTTTCTTTCTCCATAGATACAGACTTGTTCTCCCATTGGTGACATAAATTGAACAATCTTTAGATTGCATACTATCAACGCATGGTGTTGTGATAACCAATCCATCCCGATAATAACATCGAATTCTTTTAATTCTATTGGAATTAGATTGATATCATATTCTTCTCCTTGAATATCAATTTTACAGTTTCAACATACTTCAGATACGACGAAACCTTTATCACTAGCAATATCAACTTCTAACACATTTACTAGTTTACTTCTAACAAAAGAACTATGATAAGCAAACTTTAGAGATATGAAAGATCTACTAGCTCAAGAATCAAATAAAACATATGCAGGGAGGGAGTTGATTAGAAAGGTACTTGTGACGACGTCAGGTTCAACCTTCGCTTCTTCTGCAGGAATTTGAAAAGCCCTGCCATGTGGATTAGGGGATTCCAACTATTTCATGTTCTCTATGGCCCTCGATCCTTCCACAGTTTTAGCAACCCTGGTTTTCAATTTTGGACAATCATTTCTCATGTGAACCGACTTATAGCAGTTATAACATAAATTTACAGGGCTTATACACTATGGTGTGGTATACCCCAGTTTCCCACATTTATAATAGAATGGGTTCTTATAACGACATTCTCCAAATCCTTGATTGACCTTGCACCCTTTACAGGTTTTATAAATTTTACCTTCTTTGCAGGTACTGCGGGAATCATAGCATCAGGCTTTCTTTTCCCGTCTCTTTCTTTCTATCTCTTCAGTTCCATCTCCCGTTCACGAGCCTAATTAAGAAGCTCCTCAAGACTTCCATATTTTGATGGAGAAATAATTTTTCTAACTTTTGTTTTTAGGATAAAATGTAACTGAGTCATCCATATTTCTTCAGAAGTGAAAAGCGAAGGAAAAAACTTCGCTTTATCATATAAAGATTGTTGTGACAACCCACCCAAAACTCACTCGATTTCTTTGTGCCAATGCAGTAGACCAGTGATGTAACTCAACCATGTAACACAATTTTCGTGACGAAAATTCTTTTAACATGGGGATAATGTGACATCCGGTAATTTTCCGTTACCAAACTCCGTTAGTTTCGTTAGGTCTAGTATACACGTGTCATGAGCACATACTAGTTGTCGTTAAATGTTGGTGACTTAATAACAATTACCTATGATAAACAGATAATAATTTAACTAATAATGTGATTATTAAGTTGTGCTTATGTGCTTATGTGATTTTAAATATTATTTGTGAATTTTATCTTGTAACGTGACGACGTGTTATATTTATTGCATGTGTTTTGTAGCTATTGAAAATTATGCATGATTATCATTGTTAGTTAATAATATTTGTATTTAGTAGTTAAAACCTTTTAAAAAGTGTTAAAAGAGCAAGTTTTTATAAAATGTGATCAAGGAGGGATTAATTTGTAAAAACTACAAAACTTATATTTGGTAAAAACCCAACCCTAATTCCCTAACCCCCCCCTTGGGCCGACACCATCCACACACACACCATTTTTGCAATTTTGAGCAAGAACAACAAGGAATCATCGATTTTTATTAGTTGTAAGCATTACAACGTGTAGCAAGCATCAATTCTTGGCCATTACACGATTAAAGGTTAGATTTTTATCGTTTTTCTTGGTTTTTGGGTGTTGGCCAAAACCCTAGTTCGAATTTGATGATGAATGTCGAATTTTGTGTTGTTTGATGATTGTATGATGTTAGTTAGCTTGTATTGATGTTAGTTTACGTGAATTATACAAGAAATTCGTGGTTTTGATGCGTTGTTCATACCTTACTAATAATAGTAACTTTTGTGCATGAACTTGAGGAATTGATGATGGATTGATGATGTTATGATGTTGATAATGTTGTATGAATGTTGGATTATGATAATTATGCAAGAAATCCATGAGTTGATCATGTAGTTCGTACCTTGCTATAAGTAGAATATTTGGGATATGAGATTTGTGAATTATGATGATTTGATGATGTTGGTCGTGTCTAGATGATAGTTATGGACTTGATTAGGCATGATGTTGATGAATTCATGAATGATTTGGGTGTTAGGTTGATTTTGGGTGTTACTTTCCCAAAAGGGAAACTTTAATTTTGAAGGTCATTGGATATAGTAAGTTATACATGTTTATGGTATTAGGATCATGTTTGAATATTTCTGGATGATGTTTAATGTGTTGGATTGTGATGATTGGCTCATATAATTAGTTGGTGCAACTGTGGGAACATATGGGTTTTCTAGGAAAATATGCAAGTATACATGTTATGTGCTATGATGAATTGTCATTATCGATTATTATAAGAATAATTTTTTGCTTGTATGAATTACATGTCGAATGTTGAATTATTAGTCGTTATATTTGATCAAACAAGAACCTAATTTGCCATGTCACCAACGGGTCAAACGGGTCAACTGGGTCTAATGTGTCTTGTTTTCCAAAACCATGAGTCAATGTGTTTATTGAGCACTTAGGGTTGTTAAAGATTTGTGTACACGTACTTATGTACTTGCGTGTTCTAGGTGACCTTTGAAGGTCGTCTTTCCGCTCACTATTAGCTTTTACTATTGTTCGTTGCGCACCAGGTGAGTTCATGCCCCATTTTCTTATACACTCTCTTTTGGGGGAGATAGCATACTGGTTTATAAACGCTTTATTATAGTAAGTTGTGTATAGTGTAACATAGTGGGTTATACCATGGAAGTCCTCACACTTTCGGATCGTTAATATTGGTTTATAGCGGGAAATCTTGGGTAGTACTACTGGGTCTGACAAGCCCCACCTGTGCGACTCGAGGTAAAACGGGTGCAATATTGTCTTAAACTACTAACAGTGTCACGACCTGGTATGTCGTGACGGGAGGCAAACAACGAACACAGTCAGCTTCGATCGCGAAATCACTATGGTTACTACTTATGAATATAGACTAGCTATCTATTTCAATGTGCTTCTTATGTTTTACAACTATACTGATTTATGATTAACGCAAACTCTTGAACTCACCAACTATCGTGTTGACACTTTTAGCATGTTTTTCTCAAGTCGTTTCTAGCAGCTGTCCATAGGAGCACGCACATGTCAAGCATGTTTTATTCAAACATTGTTTACTTTTAATTTAGCATTTACTTTCATATTTTGGTTTGGGCGCGTGTTTTACGCAGTTTACCTTTAGTACCTTGTGTTTGGGTTATTTACAAAATGCTTTCGCAAATATTTTAATGTTTTAAACTCTGATTTGTTTAAGTGTTACATGTAGAGTCGTCCTGAGTAACTAATGGCTGAGATCCTGGTTTGTTCACTCACCTCGCGGTAAACCCCGCACGTGGATTTTGAGGGTATGACAGATTGGTATCAGAGCCATTGGTTATAGGGAACTAGGTTGCATACACACTAGACTATAACCGTACAGTTTGTTAGTTACTCGTTACTTATCCCTTACTGTATACTCATTGGCATACACAACACGTACCTCGCAGCATGGCATTGTCATCAAGAGATCTAGGCAAGAGACATGCATGATCTGAGTCACCACCTCCTCCTCCTGTACCTGATAGGGGATTCGACTGGCCTCGACATCCTTACCCCTCTGAAGAGATGGATTGGGATCAGCCATTCGCAATACCCGAGCGTGATCCTCAGTGGAAATGGAACTTCTACCCTAACCCGACCTAGGACTAGGTCATCGACAGCCTCTACATCACCTACTCTTCCTTCGCTAGACATCCCTCTCGAGCAGGCGATTGCAGCTTTAGTCATTAGACACTGAGCGACAGTGCATTAGAGGACTCACTGATGAGAACTCCACTTTACGATATGAGATGCGTCAGTTGCGTTTCCAGGTAGAGATGCTTCAAGAGCGACTCTCAATGGCCATTGGTGGGCATCATACCCTGGCAGGCAACGTTGTAGCACTTACTGAGCGCATGAATACGCAAGAGCAGCACAACATAGTGATCGACGATAGATTTGCTGATCTGGAGGCACAGCTAGCGGCGCTTCAGATTGCCAAAGCCCCTGCACCTGAGCAAGATCCTATTGAAGAAGACCCAGAGGAAGAACCTGAAGAAGAACTGGAAGAAGCCCCAGAGGAAGAAGAACCAGCAGAGATGGAAGGGGACAGTGATGGATCTGACGTGCTGGATTGATTCTATATTTATATGACTTGGACTATATAGTGTTTCTTTTCTTTTGAAACTTATACGGGAAGGGTTGTTTCCCGTCCAACTAAAAAACTAAAATTGATAGAATATTTTGTGACTCATTTACAATTTATTTGTCTTTGGTTATTATTTTGGTTATAAATATTGTGGTTGTGACAAATTCATTATTTCTTATTATTGAGTTAAATATGTTGGATGTTACTCATTATTGTATTTGTGAATGTAAAGTGAAATATGGACGGACGCGGTAGAGGACGTGGGTGTGGGCGTGGACGTGATGCCTACCGGTGCTATAAACATGACCCTCGTTGAGTTGGCCGCTCTAATTAATGAACATGTACAGGCAGCAGTAGCTGCTGCACAAACTGGACAGCCAGCAGGTAAATGATACAAGTGGCCTAACCAATATCTTAGTTGCTCGTCTAGGCTACTCAACTAATGGTTTGGTTTGTCAGAACAGGACCTCCACCCTGTACTTACAAATCCTTCATGGATTGCAAGCCTCATACCTACAGCGGAATTAAAGGATCTGTGGTACTGGTACGGTGGTTTGAGAAGACCGAATCCGTCTTTGCAAAATGTAACTGTCCGCCAGCCGATCAAGTGAAGTACGCAACTGGAACTCTTGAAGGCACAACCCTCTCCTAGTGGAATGCCCAGGTGCAAATGTTGGGTCAGGCAATGGCTAACGACCTACCTTGGGTCGAGTTCAAGGAAATGATGATAGAGGAGTATTGCCCCCGAAACGAAGTGCAGAAGCTCGAAGTTGAGTTCTGGAAACTCAAGATGCAAGGTTCCGAGATTGAGGCCTATACTACATGGTCTTATGAGTTGGCAACATTGTGGATTGGTTCTGGATGGTATTAGGATCATGTTATGGTATTAGGATCATGTTGGAATGTTTCTGGATGATCATTGGATATAGTGAGTTACACATGTTTATGGTATTAGGATCATGTTAGAATGTTTTTGGATGATGTTTAATGTGTTGGATTGTGATGATTGGGTCATATAATTAGTTGGTGCAACTATGGGAACATATGGGTTTTCTTGGAAAATATGCAAGTATACATGTTATGTGCTATGATAAATTGTCATTATCGATTATTATAAGACTAATGTTTTGCTTGTATGAATTACATGTGGAATGTTGAATTATTAGTCGTTATATTTGATCAAACAAGAACCTAATTTGCCATGTCACCAACTGGTCAAACGGGTCAACTGGGTCTAATGTGTCTTGTTTTTCAAAACCTTGAGTCAATGTGTTTATTGAGCACTTAGGGTTGTTAAAGATTCTGTGTACACGTACTTGTGTACTTGCGTGTTCTAGGTGACCTTTGAAGGTCGTCTTTCCGCTCACTGTTAGCTTTTACTATTATTCGTTGCGCACCAGGTGAGTTCATGCCCCATTTTCTAATACACTCTCTTTTGGGGGAGATAGCATACTGGTTTATAAACGCTTTATTATAGTAAGTTGTGTATAGTGTAACATAGTGGGTTATACCATGGAAGTCCTCACACTTCCGGATCGTTAATATTGGTTTATAGCGGGAAATCTTGGGTAGTACTACTGGGTCTGACAAGCCCCACCTATGCGACTCGAGGTCAAACGGGTGCAATATAGTCCTAAACTACTAACAACATCACAACCTGGTAAGTCATGACGGGAGGCAAACAATGAACATAGTCAGCTTCGATCGCGAAATCACTATGGTTACTACTTGTGAATATAGACTAGCTACCTATTTCAATGCACTTCTTATGTTTTACAACTGTACTGATTTATGATTAACGCAAACTCTTGAACTCACCAACCATCATGTTGACACTTTTAGTATGCTTTTCTCAAGTCGTTTCTAGCAGCTGCCCATAGGAGCACACACGTGTCAAGCATGTTTTATTCAAACATTGTTTACTTTTAATTTAGCATTTACTTTTGTACTTTGATTTGGGCGCGTGTTTTGCGCAGTTTACCTTTAGTACCTTGTGTTTGGGTTATTTACAAAATGCTTCCGCAAATATTCTAAAGTTTTAAACTCTAATTTGTTTAAGTGTTACATGTAGAGTCGTTCTGAGTAACTAATGACTGAGATCCTGGTTTGTTCACTCGCCTCGCGATAAAACCCCGCACGTGGATTTTGAGGGTGGGACAATTGTATCCACCGTTTCATTCCCTTGACGCATATGAAGAAGTTCTTTCGTGATACGATCAATTGCAACACGAGGACTGAAATGTTTTAGGAAGATTGGTTTGAATTCTTCCTAATACATATTTCTTATTCGTTCTCTCCCTTTTTCCTTTTTAATCATATCCCATCGGTCTTTAGCTCTTTCACAAAACTGATTCGTCACGAACATCACTTCATCAGATGGGTCGCAATGACACATATCGAAAATAGTCTCCATGGCTGTTATCCACCTTTGGCTCACCAAAGGGTCAATTTCACCTTTAAACTGTAACGGTTTACATGCCATGAAGTCTGTATATGTGTAGTGACGTTTTTTGACTTCAACTATTGGTGTTGCTCCCACATTCTCCATAGGTTTTCCTATAGTTTCTTCATTTTTTTTCAATTTTTTTTCTAGCGTAATTCCAATAGAATTTTTGCATTTCAGCTAGAAGAAATGAGATATTGGCTTCAAAGGTCTTTCCCACTTTAATGGCAATTTGTCTCCGAATTTTCTTAGGTACAAACATTGTATTAAAATATTAAGACGAGATGAATACACTGATCTTTCTGAAGCATTATCTATATGCTTTTCAGTGTTACGATTTTCCTCACTTTGTATCGTATTTTCCCCTCTTTCATCCGCCATGTCTATAGATAATTTATTTATTTCATTTTTTTTATTCTATCAAATTCTCCCTTACAAGTACTATTTATTTATTTCATATTATTTTTATTCTATCAAATTCTCCTTTACAAATACTTATCTAAGGTCTTTATACTACTTACGTTATTATTAATACTAACAATATATCTAAGGCCAAAAAGCACTATATATGCATTTATAACATACTACACATACACATATCATTTTATGTATATTTACTTCCCATCCCCACACTTACTCTTTGATGTCTTCAATACAATATGATTATTAGAAATTCATAATGATATGATATATTATCCTTATACTGGCCAGATATGAAAACAATATATTATAATCATTATAAATTTTCCAACTATCATATAGTATCTCAAACACACAAATTTCAGCGAACACAAAATTTTTCATATATTTTCATTTTGCACCAATACAAACTCCCCATTTATTTGCTTTTTTGGACCGCTTTTGGACTGAACCCTCTCGTTTTCATATCAGTAGCACTTATGGTTCGAGTCTAAGTATTTCTTTTATATACTTAAATCTCTCGAACCATGCTCTTATACCAACTTAAAACACACTATTTTTTATAATTTCACAATTAATATCAAAGTTTTGGTCCCACTTCACAACAACATTTGTCAATCATGGTGACGTGTCATTTCATAACTTTTATAAACAATACAATAGAAACAAGGTTTTTTTACAACGAGTTTATTCCACAACTTTTAAACATGAGAGTAGAGTTTGATTTCTATCCAGTCACGTCCACGAAGCTTTAACCATCTATGGGTGTTTTTCCTGAAAATATTTAAAATATATGTTTATTAGCTTTCGCTAAGTAAGTACACGTTGTTATTTTTTTTATTGGGATTTATTACCCAAAATCATTTTTATTTAATCATCGTTACTTCTTGGAATTCAACACCCGAATTCCTTGTGGGTTTAATTTTAACCCTTGAGGATTAATAACTACTCTTTTTATATATGTGGAGTTCACACCCGAACCCCGTGGGATTTCAATACCCGAAATCCTTACATATATTTAACTCCTCTTTTTATATATGTGGATTTCAACACCCGAACCCCTTGGGATTTCAACACCCGAAATCCTTACATATATTATAAACACATGTCCTCTTTAAAAATCACTAAATCATACATTTGAACCTGTATCCCATCAATCATTTCAACTACAATCATACATGTTTATATTATGTAATCACATGTTACTGAACATGTTTCATCTCCACAAAATTAAACAAACTTATGATATATAAAATATATAACTTATAACTAAACATGTATCATGATTAAGTTACGGATCAATGTACTTACCTCCTGAAGTTACTAACTTGAGTGCAGAATATGACTCTCTAATTGTTGTGATAAAAAAACGCCTTCAAGCTATACTAAAACTCTTAAGATCTATTGCTCCAAATCTTATATATTACGATTTTTCTTGAAAGCTCTTAACTTCCCTCCTTCTGTTCGTACTTCTCATTATCTTAGGGCAACACCACCCTTTTGTTTTATTTTATATTCATGATGGCCAACATCAATACATGAGTAATAAAGAAACGTGGTAACTTGTAACAAATTCTTATCATCTTATAGAAGTTTCTACCATTTATGGCTATCTTGATGGCCACGTAATATGTATCTTTTTTTTACTTTTATTATTATTATTATTATTATTATTATTATTATTATTATTATTATTATTATTATTATTATATCTTAATGTGTAATTTGATATTATTAACCGCTCTTTTAATCGTCATACAACTCAACAATAATTTGACCCGAAACTTACATAATAATATTTAAAATATATGTTTCAAATATTTTATTTTCATTCATAAAATGAGATGTTACATGGATGTGAAAGACCACACCAATAACCATATTCTTCTTAGTAGCTTTGATGTCATGGTTAGACCCATCATCAGTATTTTCCTTCAAATACAATCTCAGCAACTCCAATGTATTACTCATTTCTAGGCTTCCTCCTGCAATAGTCCGGACCCCAAGCTCTCAGATAGATTTTATAGAAAGGTCATGTTAACGATACAACTTTACTCATAAGAAACAACATACCCGAAAACCGGATAGACAGAATACATAACACAATCACTATAGAGACATAAAATATGAATAAAATTATAAAAATATAAATATTTAAAATTAGTTGTAAGGGTGTTCATCGAATCGAATCAAATTCAAGTTAATCGAATCGATTAAATCGGATTTTGAAATTTTCAAACAACATTCGAATTCGATTTTGAATTCAAAAAAGATAAGTCGAATTCAAATTGAATCGAATTCATAATTTCAAAGAGAATTCAAATTCGAAAGAAATTAGATTGCTCAATTCGTATTTGGTAAAAGAAATAATTAATCAGATAATATTTTTTTAAATTTATTCGAAAAATCCAATTTCAAATGATCAAATAAAATACAAGCATAACACACAAATATTCCAAATGCTAAATAAGGCAAAAGATATAGATTAGAATTTAAAATTTAGATTATATATTTTTTGAACTTTTGATTCTTAATTTCTTATATACGTACTTTTAAATTTTTATATATAATAAATAAGTGTAAGTGTATGTATTTTTAATTCGAAAATCATAAGTCATAGTGTAGAATTTTTTATTCAAATTCATTAATTAAACTTCGAATCAAACCGAATTTCAAATAAGTGATTTTCAACTCAAATCAAAATAAATTTGCTGAATCTGTATTTCAGATTCAATGAGCCTGGATCTTAGGATTCATCATGTTCAAATCTAAAAATCAAAATTAAGATGGGTGGATGTGTGTGAATCATAGAACAAAGAGACTGATAATGTATAATGTTATGATTTCATTGATGTTGATGAACAAATTACAATAAGAATCATAGATGAATGATGGAATCAAACCCAGCCAAAGGAGGAATTCTCCTTGGGTGGTAGCGGTTCACACCATTAGAAACACACACATAAGAACCACACATACAAAAATGCACTAGTGGATCTATTTATACTATTAGTACATCATGACCTAACTTTGACTTTTCTTTTAGTCTTGATGTTGACTCTGTCTTGTATTTGTTTTCTTCTATATATCAACTTGGTCTTTGAACTCATACAATGAGATCTTCAGTCGGCTCTGATTATCATTTGATAAGCTTCAGTTTATTAAATTATTGAACCCAATAATACTCCCCCTAAACTGATGCTTGTCAAACTCTAACTTGGAAGATCTTCTCTATCATATGTCTTCTTGATCAACTGATGTTCTGACACAGTTCACTGTAGTTCTCCCCCTCAGATTAAGCTTCTCCTAATATATTTCTAACAAATGATAGAATCTCTTTGAGAATAGTTAGTGCATTGGATATGGGTTGTATCACTTTTGGATTATTGTTCATATCACACTCAAAGGATTTGAATGTATTAGGCATATGATGAGGCTTTAAACTTCAATAAACAACATTAGGAACATAAATCAATCTTGAATAACACTTCCACTCTTTGAATCTCTGAAATAACTTGATAATTTCATTCTTTAGTTGACTGTCATTTCCCTTGATTAAAGTTTGTCTAACTGTTCCGCTCAGTAGATAGACACGGGTGCAGAAAGTCATCACAGAAGATGAATCCAAGTACTACAGAAGGAGTATCTGACAGTTATACAAATCCTTAAATGACGTAGCGATTTTGTGACCAAAGTTGATTTCTGTTGTTGTTTTTCTTTTTGTTGAATGCTCAAAATAGACGTGCCTGTTGGTTGCAATCGTCCGCATTTATGATATTGTTTTTTTGTTTGTTGTTGTCAACTGTTCATCATCTTGTGTTGTTGGATGAATTGCATTTGAAGTTAACTCAGTCGCATTAGGTGAGTAACTCATCCGCATTGGTTCACTTAAGCAGCCGCATTTGTTACACGTGTAATTTAATGCATCCGCATTAGTGTACAACCATCCGCATTTGTATGATGTTCATCCGTATTTGTATGATAATCATCCACATTTGTGTAATGTTCATCCGCATTTGTATGATCATCATCCGCATTTGTGTGATGATCATCTGTATTTGTGTGTTACACATCCGCATTTGTGTGTTTACACATCCGCATTTCTGTGTTACACATCCACATTTGTGTTAAACCTCATCCGCATTTGTTTGAACATCATCCATATTTGTATGATGATTATCCGCATTTGTTGTAATGCATCCGCATTTTTCAGGATGAACATCCGCATTAAGTATGTCATCCGCATTGACTAATACGGATGAACAAATACTTAACCACATTTGATTGATGCTTCAACCGCACTCGTATGTTGAGTATTCATATTTGTATGCATAGCACCCGTATTTGTATGCAAAGCATCCGCATTTCTTGTTGTACTTGTTATTCTTCTATCGAGAGTATCAATCTGAACTTCGATCGATTGAATCGTTGATTATCATCGATGAACAACATGTTCAAACTCATTTTCTTCTTGTATTTGATTTGTATCTGGTTCAATTGCATCGAATTTTGAAATGATAATCTGTGGAATGATTTATCATATTCAAATCATACCATATTAGAATAGATTTGTTGATGTTCTTTGTATTTTGTCGATGAACAGATGGGGTTTCGATGAACAGAGACCTTCTTCATTTTTTTTGTTGTTTCTTCCTTGTTCTTGAAATCATTAAAGATGAACTCAAATCTGAAAAATAGATGAATCCAGCAACCAACAGCTCTAATACCATTTTGCTAAATCAGTATTTCAGATTCAATAAGCCTGAATCTTAGGATTCATCATGTTCAAAATCTAGAAATCAAAATTAAGATGGGTGGATGTGTGTGAATCACAGAACAAAGAGACTGATAATGTATAATGTTATAATTTCATTGATGTTGATGAACAAATTACAATGAGAATCATAGATGGATGATGGAATCAAACCCACCCAAAAGAGGAATTCTCCTTGGGTGGTGGCGGTTCACACCATCAGAAACACACACACAAGAACCACACCTACAAAAATACACTAGTGGGTTTATTTATACTATTATTACATCATGATCTAATTTTGACTTTTCTTTTAGTCTTGATGTTGACTTTGTCTTGTATTTGTTTTCTTCTGTTTATCAACTTGGTCTCTGAACTCGTACAATGAGATCTTCAGTCGGCTCTGATTATCATTTGGTAAGCTTCAGTTTATTAAGTTATTGAACCTAACAAAATTTCAAAATTTTTGAATCAAATTTGAATATTGAACACAGACCTAATTATTTGATTATAGGTAATTTGTGACTTTTTGAAATCATGGCAAGTCTGTTTAGCTAGGGGTTATTGGCCCTATTTAAATTGAATTAAGTTCAATATGATCAATTAGAGAATTGTGTTGATATTGGTCATACATGGTCAATTAGGGTTAATTTTGATTAATGATCACCAATTAGTGTCTCTTAAGGCAACTAGCGTCAGTATAATCAAGAAAGATCAGTGAGGGTCGACTGGATAATTAGTTGCAGTCATGGTTAATTAGTTCCAATTGGGTGCATATGGTATATTGTGACTTAGTATAAACAATTATGACTTATAAAGACTTTTTATGACACTTATAACACAATATGATGTATTAGGTCAAACATAGACGATGTAGGCCAAACATGATTAGTCATAATGATTCATCGTGAAACATAGTTAAGGTGAATAATCACTAGTGGTGGTAAATCCTAGTAAACATAGTGATCAATAGTCAAGCATGGGTACATATTACATTAATACTCGTTATGGACTTTTATGCATTACAACTACGCCTAATGACATATTATGACCCATTGTGACATTTATACATAATACATGTTATATATGTTAATGTAGGTCAAACTTGGTCAATCGATGTGATTAATATCCAAACATTGTTATATATGTCAAATAATGGTTGATAATAAACAATTAGTGCCTATGCAGCGACTCATAGTCAAACATAATGATCCATTAAGACTCCTTATCATATACAGATCGACGCGTTGATGACGTGTCGAAAATTGGGTGTAAATGGATTTAGTTCACTTAACCGCTTATGATATTATTAACTCATTAAATTAATCGTGTTTATCCGGTAAACACAACCGTTGTATGACAAATAATTACTAAGTAATATAATATAAAATTTTTATATAAGAATAATAAATAATTTAAAGTCATTAGTTTTCTTCTAGAAGCAGAGGTCAGTTATGTTAATCGTGTTTATCCGGTAAACACACCGTTGTATGACAAAAATTACTAAGTAATATAATATAAAATTTTTATATAAGAATATAAATAATTTAAAGTCATTAGTTTTCTTCTAGAAGCAGAGGTCAGTTATGCTCTCCCTTCTTCCCGGTTCCTCTTCCCCTGTTCACGCCACACGTCGGTTAGTAAACTTCCCTGCAACCTAATCAACTAAATATATACATTATCGGCTGTTAAGGTGAAGCACCTCTGAAGATCGATGGTGCCCAAGGGTCTCTCATCCGAGTAACTACTCCATCATCATCTTCCTGTCCTTAAATCCTAAATTAAATTAGCTTTTTAATATCAACTTGCCGAAGCAGAACATCTATTTATCCCAACAAGCAACTAAGGAAGGATAGGACACGGGTAATTGTAGCCTTAAATCATCATCTATTTACGAATTTTGTTCTGATTTCGTGATTATTCGATTCGATTGTGCCCTGGACTTGTAGTTTTATCTAATTGATTGAATAAAATGGGGGAGAATTGATTTGGAGTTTCAGATATAAAGATGGTGAAGGAAAGGCACTCGAAATTGCATTTAGTCAGCAATGGTAATTGTAAGTTTGAGGGGGTTACAGGTGTTCTTCTACATTAAATAACACCGTGATCAAAGTTGAAAGCTTGTAGATGGTAATATGGAGATTGCTAGAGACGTGAATACATCATTATCAAAGTTCATTGCTTTAACCGCAGCTGTTCTTGAACTTGCAAGGCTAAATCATGATGATCTTTATAAAGCTGTAGGCATATATCTTTACATAATTTAATTTCAAATGTTATAGTATTGTCATTTATTTTTACTCAATCTATAATCCACATATTACGGATAGGGTGAGTACTATTAACACATTATTTTTTGTTTTTGTTCCAGTGATGCAATCTATAACCATACATGAAATTTGATCATTGTTGAGCATAATATGATACCTCACATCTCTTTATATGCAAGCTGAGGCTATGGTAATGGATGGCACTGGTGCATTGTAATATTTCTAGAAAAAATAATTATACAATTTTAACTCTATCTACATTAGTGGTTTATCTGTTCTTACTTGAATTGTGAGTTGCTTTCTATCATATATGTTGTTACATGTTTGTTGATATTTCAGATGAATTTCTTCATTTACTTAAAATTGGTGCAAGTGTCGTCCAGGAAAGCATAACCTTTTTTATTCAGCTCATATATGTTATATTTTCAGTTTTCAAGCTTTGATTGACTCATTCATGTTGATTATACCTTGGTCCTTTTCTTTATGGTATTCAAAATGCGAGAATGGAATAATGATCATCACTTGCAGATGCTACGAAAGGCAATTTCTACTACCACATGTTAACACTTAGTTGTGATTAACAACTACTATAACATGTGATGTTATGGTTGTCTCACCTATTTTCTTTTACAGATGACCTGAGCATGTTTGATGGGCAACATGCATTGGGGGTGAGAGTAAGAAAAATAGATCAGTGCGTCTTTATCATAAGGTAATCTTTTTACCATCACTTTCATTAGAAGCATGTGATTTAAGCATTTCTTTCTAATTTCAAGATATTTAAGAACATAACATTTATTGGAGTCTACATCATGAATCAATATCTTTTGGGTAATTTCCAGGTTTGAGATGCCACACAATATTTGGTGTCGTGATTGCAATTATATGATTACCAAGGGTGTAAGGCTTAAGAAGAAGCAAGTAGGGAATTATTACTCTCCAAAGGTAAACTTATATTTTTAAAGCTTATGAACTATATTTGTTTATTATTTTCATAATACTCATGCTCTCCTTACTAAGGTATGTAGTTGCTAATTATGGGCCTCATAATCTTGGTGTCTAGGCCTAAAATGTTGGTGGTGGTGGTGGTTGAGGTGGTTCAACCAGTGGTTAACAAAATCAAGGTGATTATGGTGGTGCTTCTGCTGAATCACCTACAAATGTCGAACGATGTGATGAAAATTTGTGATGGATCCTGTGACATTGCACGAATCCTGTGATGAAATTTTGTGATGGATCCTAAAAATGTGCCTCATAATCTTGGTGTCTAGGCCTAAAAATGTTGGTGGTGGTGGTGGTTGAGGTGGTTCAACCAGTGGTTATGGCAGTGGTTAACAAAATCAAGGTGATTATGGTGGTGCTTCTGCTGAATCACCTACAAATGTCGAACGATGTGATGAAAATTTGTGATGGATCCTGTGACATTGCACGAATCCTGTGATGAAAATTTGTGATGGATCCTAAAAATGTGCCTCATAATCTTGGTGTCTAGGCCTAAAAATGTTGGTGGTGGTGGTGTTGGGTGTTCAACCAGTGGTTATGGCAGTGGTTAACAAAATCAAGGTGATTATGGTGGGTACTTCTGCTGAATCACCTACAAATGTCGAACGATGTGATGAAAATTTGTGATGGATCCTGTGACATTGCACGAATCCTGTGATGAAAATTTCTTTTTATACGGTTTCACAAATGTATTACAGTGTTTAGATGAAAATTTGTGGTGGAGGTAAATTTTCATCAAAATGATCCATCACAAATTTTCAGCACAAAATTTGTTATTACAGTTTCTTTTCTTTTTATACGGTTTCACAATGTTGTATTTTTCTTTGTTTAAGTAAATGTTTTCAGGTTGGGAAAATCAAACAAAAGCAAGGGTATAAGAATCATGGCCTTTATAACATCAAAATATAAACTGATGAAAAAGATAATAAACTAAGGAGATGCTGCTTTGGTTTGTGAGGATCTTTGTACAGAGCATTCGTTTCTTCAATAGTACACCCTTTTCTTAAAATTCCTCTAGATCATGTGATTGCATATTCTGAGCACTTATTAAATTTTATACTTTCTCAGATTATGAGCTGAGAAATGA